>ML776964.1:1705747-1719481 GCA_009831015.1 Picea engelmannii
TTCTTATATAATATTAACTAATTAATTATCATTAATTATTTGTTCATAACTATCAATGATTAATTAATTATTAATCGACTCTTTAATTATGTGAGTAAAGAATTAATGGGGTTAATAATTTAATTTATTAAGACTTACGTATATGGGAGGGAATAGGACATTAAATGTAAGGATAAGATAAGATAAGATAATAAATACAAGGGGATAATATAATAAATAAATGGATAAGGAAATTAATGAAAGGGAGAGTCGGTGAAGGGGGAATAGGATGGGGAGAGTCTTACGGGGGAAGGCATTCTTTTGGGGAGGAGGATTTTTTTTATTTTGGGGGGGAGGAAGCATTTTGGAGGGGGACGAGAGTACTGGTTTCTTGGCTTGGTTTTTTTGGTACTGTGGGAGAGTTCTGCAGACTGTGAGTATCATTGCAGGGGGCACCATGTTGCTAGGGGTTTTGGGCACGGGGGCCAGGATTCCTTTCGGTTTCCTGGAGCTAGGGAGCTGGACAGGATGCTCCTAGATGGTTGGGAGGATAGTCAGTTTGGGCAGTGTTGGTCAGTGCATCAGGCTAGGCAAGACAGCAGCAAGGCAGCAGTGAAGGGACATCCATATTGATGGGAATTAGCATCAGAAGCATGTATTTTATTGTGAATTGTTGAGTTATTTCCATGCTGTAGATAGATTTTAACTTATGCAGAATATTTATTCTTATGATGTGAATGAATAATTTACGTATGAGAAGGAAATTATATGTTAATTGAATTAAAATTTTGTATTTAATTAAGCTGGGTCTCTACACATACCAATCTTTCTTTGTTCCTGGTAACCTGTCCATCTTTATTCAATTTGTTTCTGAAGACCCACTTTGTATCGATCACATTCTTGTTCCTTGGCCTTGGAACCATTTTCCAAGTGTCATTCTTCTCTATCTGATCTAACTCTTCATCCTTAGCATTGGAAGCATTTTCCAAGTTTCATTCTTCTCTATATGATCTAAATCTTCATCCTTGGCTTTGATCAAGAATTTATCCTTTCTAGCCTCCTAAAAAATTCTTGGTTCAGTTGTGGATAGTAGTGTTATGTGCAGTTGTTCTAGTGAACAGATTCTTCTTCTAGTTTCAACTCCTACATATTTATTTCCGATGATCTGACCCGATGGATGATTCTTCTACACTCATCTTCTAGGTTTATTTGGAGGTACTTGAAGATCTTGTTTTTATTTCTCTTCTTCATCTGTCTCTTCTTCTTATTCTTCTTCCTTTACTTCTTCTTTGTGAACATGTATCATTGATTCCTTGCCTTCTTGTTTTATCCTTCATCCACTTGTCTCATCAAAAATCAAATTGATTCTTTCCACAATTTTTTTGAGCCTTATATTGAAGCATTTGTATGCTTTCCTTGTGTTTTAGTACCCAACAAGTATGCCTTTGTCAAAACGAGAATTAAACTTTCCCATTATTCCATCTTCTCTTTTGATGTAGCATTTGCTTCCAAAAACTCTAAAATGCTTCACATTCGCTGGGCTTCCTTTCCATAGCTCGTAGGGAGTTTTATCACAATTGTTTATGAGCATTCCTCTTTTTTTCCTTATCACAACTACTATATGCATTGTCTGTACCCAAAAGATGTTTGTCAACTTGGAATACATTAACATAGTTGGAGCAATTTCTTGTACTTTCATGTTCGTCCTTTCAATGAATCCATTTTGTTGTGGTGTCACATCAACATATAATTTCCTCTTTATCCCATGCTCACTGCAGAAGTCCATAAATTCCTTTGAAGTAAACTCTCATCCATTGTCTATTTGATTTTCGAATCTATTTCATTTTCAACCATCTCCTTGTACATCTTGAAGTTCTCTAATGCCTCTGACTTCTTCCTAAGAAAAAAAAATATAGTAATTCTTGTATAGTCATCACTCAATAGCATAAAGTACTGCTCACCTTTCAACCCCTTTGTTCTAGTTGGTCCAACTAGATCAATATGCACAATTTCTAGCGGTTTTGTTGTCGAGTATTCCTTTGATTTGAACTTGGTCTTGGTTTTCTTTCTTTGTTGACAATGTTTGCACAATGTATTTGTTGCATTCATGATCTGGGGCATTTCTATGAATGCTTCATTTTTGATGACCTAACAATATTATCAAAATTTATGTGACCCATTATTTTTTGCCATAGACAAACTTCATATTCCTTTCCTAAACAACACTTTTCCTTTCCAATTTCATTTAGTACATATATGTTGCTTGGAGTTCTCAGAGTTGTAGCCACCACTCTACCTGAATGTTCTTTTCTTATATCACATTTCTGTAAATCAAAGAGAAGTTTTTTACCTTGGTCACACATTTGGATTACACTCAGAAGATTTTGTTTCATATCTTCCACTAGTAGAACATTTTCTGCCTTGGCATCCTTACTTACAATCTTCACTATGCCTCTTCCAATGATTTTGCCTGAGTTGTCATTTCCAAAATAGAATATGCCATCTCTTTCCTTTTTCAATGTTATAACCTTATCCTTATCATCTTTCATGTGCTTTGAACAACCATTGTGAACATACCAACCATGTTTCTTGTGTTGAGCTAGTAGAGAAAGTGTGCATTCTTCATTGTTGTACTGATTCTACTTCCTTATCCATATTCTCTTATGCTCATGTATGTAACTATTGTTTTTTTGTTGTTATTCTCTTGGAAGAACTGTCATTCTACAATCTTTGGCCTTGTGTCCAAGGTTGTTGCACTTGTATCATTCCACATCAGTACTCAAGGATTCAAACCTACTATAGCTTCTGCTATGTGTTTCACTATGCCTTCTTGGATAACTATTTCGTGCATAACTTTCATGGTTGTTTATGTTCCTTTTATTGGTTCTGCAATTTACATCCTTATGTAAAAAATTGTTACATGAATAACATAGTCCAAGGAAGATGGTTTGGTACCTGAGAGTTGAAGATATTCTAAAGGGAGCTACTCTTTTGAATCCTTCTTCCTCTTGAGGCCTTTGTATTTCTGACTACTGTTGATTCTGAAATCTAAATATTTTGGGAGGTGGAGTATCTCTGTGATATTCATTATGAAAATTCTTGTCTTATTCCTTCTCGGGAGATCCTATGACTGTCTCTGCATAGCTTCTTGGTTTTTTTCTTGATCTATTGTTTTGGAGCTTGAGCCTTTTTCTGTTTGGTTGTATCCTAGTTTGTACCTATTATGATGTGGCCTTTGACTGCTAATAATATAATCCAAAACTTTAGAGCTATTTTGCATGTTTTTATTCCAAAGGTATTTTCTCAATGTGAAAATATCTTCTTCCGAAATTCCAATGATCCTATCCCTTTCTTCTAACTGTTCTCTAAGTGCTTCTTCAATTCTTTTGTCTTCTTCTACTTGGATTTTTAATTTAGTGATCATTTACTCTAGTTCTTTTGAGTTGAAATTCTAAACTTCCTCTTGCTAGAAAAATAGGATCGCAAAACAATAAAATAAAACAAAAGACAAAATAAAAGACAAAAGATACACAATACAATAGAGACACAGATATACATGGTTCTCCCAGTGTGGGCTACGTCCACCAAAGAAATTGCCAGTTCCTTCCCTTTTATTATCCAACACAATGAAGGGATACAACCTACAACACACCCATTGTAACTTCCTCTTCTTTATCTCACAGTCTCCTCTATCAGAATAAAATATTCTCAATGATACATAGCCACGATACAATTTCCTCATAAAAGAGGGTTTCCTTCTAGGGAAAAAAATCCCTAACATAACTTCTACGGTCAGATCTGCGACCTTTTAATGAACGGTCTAGATTTACTAAGAAATAACAATATACATTTACAAGGAATTTTTTCCTTCGGGGGATTTGCCCCCAAACACCCATCAAGGAACGCTTCCATTGAACCCCCATCGGGGACCCTCTTTCCGCCAGACCCCCTAGTTGGGGGGATGAGCTCCCCAGACCTCGCATGGGAGGAAATCCCCCCATGCAACCCCCTCGCATGGAGGGGTGTATAGTATTCATGGGGTATAAACATGACTGAAAAAAAAGACCTATGAATTAGGAAGATGATCAGGCTCCACAACCAACACCTCTTTTCTTTTTAGTTTTTCCTGAAGTGATTTGTTTTTCTTATTTTCCCTTTTTATAACTTCTATGGAACTCAACAATTATTCTCTGTAATCAAATTTTGTCTCTTCACATTCTTCTTCGGAGCCTTGTTCATCATAGTCTTCTACTTACATGAATAATACCCTTTCTGTATCACTATTTCTAACTTCATCTTCGTCTATCGAAGAACTATCTTCTTTGGTGCAAAGGCTCTTCTTGAAAAAAGAAATTTGTTTCTTTTGCCTTTTTGTATTTGTTTCTTTTTAGGGTCATCTTCTTCATTTCTTTTCCTTTTTTTATGGGGACATTTATTAGCAAAATTACCAATACCATCACAATTAAAACAAATCAATGGAATCTTACCTTTATATTTGTTTGTTCCCTTTTTCATCGTTTTGGTGAAGTTGGCTACTTCATCATCTTCTAAGACATCATTCTTGCTCCTATCTGAATTTTCATTGTGCTCGTTCTTTTTATTTGTCTTCTTAGATGCCTAGAATGTTTCTTCCTTTATAACCATATTATATTTCTTTTTTCGCATCTCATAAGTTGTGAGTGTCACATGCAACTCATCCATGGTCATTGTAGCTAATAAGTCCTCTCTCTCTTCTAGTGCTGAAATCTTTGAATCAAATCTCATTGGTAGGGATCTCAAAACCTTTTTGACAACAACTTGTTCCTTTATCTCATCTCCCAAACCTTTGATAGAGTTTACTATTTCATCAACTCGTAGAAAGTAGGTTGTTATGTCTTCATCTTCATTCATCTTCAATTGTTCGAACTTTT
Organism: Picea engelmannii; assembly: GCA_009831015.1. Classification (NCBI taxonomy): domain Eukaryota; kingdom Viridiplantae; phylum Streptophyta; class Pinopsida; order Pinales; family Pinaceae; genus Picea; species Picea engelmannii. The sequence continues at coordinate 1,710,637 of ML776964.1, forward strand.
CTCTAAAATTTTAAGTTTAGCTTCCTTGACTTTCTCATCTCCTTCATATATATTCTTCATTTTTTCCCAAATTTCTTTCGTAGAAACACAATGCATAACTTTGGTGTATATTGATTTAGTCAAACCATTCAGGAGTGCACTTGTGGCTCTTGAATTATTTTCTTCAATTTCATTTCCATATTTATTTTTTGGAGGAGTGATTGGTTCTTTGTATCCATCTACTACTGATTGCCAAACATCAAATATTAGTGATTGTATGTGTTTCTTCATTAATTTTCTCCAGAAGGAATAATCTTCCCCATTTAATTGCGGTATCCCAATCTTAGAGTAATCCATGATCTCCTTTGAGTGGTTAAACTTCCTTTTGAAGGATCCTCTCTGATACCAATTGTTGGATTACTAAGAGGGGGGGTGAGTAAATAATAGTTCTTTTAATCCTTTTTAACCACAGTGTATATAAGTATTGTTAAATTTATGATAAGTTTACCAATATCATTCAATAAGTGAAGAATAAATAAACCATGAAAAATGAGCAATCATACACATACAAAGTACACCAGTATTTTTACGTGGAAACCCAATGCAAGAGAAAACCACTGAGTGATTTTTCTTATATGTATTTAAGAAGTACATTCATTAGAAGCACCAACTTCCTTTGTTCTCCATATCCAACTAGAAGGAGGCTCCAACCCCCTAGATTATCAGGCTACAACCTAAGGGAAGCTCTAACTCCCCAATTCTTTGGCTCCAATAAGAAGGAGGCTACAACCCCCTATGTTCTCCAGCTACAACCGGAAGGTGGATACAACCACATATCCTTGCCCCATCAAACCGCCCTGAAATGTAAATGCCAAATCGATGTCAATGCCATTGCTCTTTCACCATCACCGCCACTACTCTGTCACTGTCACTACCACAACTTTGTCACTGTCACAACTATCACTGAAAACTTGTCACAACCCATCCCAACATTCTTCAAATATTTTCTATAGATTCACGACATGTCTATGTTCAACATGCGGATGTCTACGACACTCTTTACTGAAAATCACAGATGTTCATGTCTCTCTTCTATGCAACTCATGGACTACTACAAAACTCTCCCAGTTTCACTTTCACTATCTATGTTTCTGTCAAGTTGTTACTGTAAAAACTGATACCAAGAACTTGTCGTTGTAATCTATCAACCAACCAGATTTGATGTCATAAAACTCATAACAATGACTCAAGTATATCTAGCACAAACCATGTACTAGGATCACAAGTATGTCTTACTAACAATGTTTCACATAGGAAACCCTCACATCAATCATACATCAAACCCTCACTTTTATGCATTCACAACCTGTACTGATATCAATATTTCTTAACCATAAACCCTCAAACATGCTCCAAATAACACAAGATGTTTCTTAACAAGATTCCCAATGAAGTGTCCCAACAACAAACAACCAATACAGTAGCAATGTATCTATGTAGATCTATCTTATATAGAATATACCATACAACCAATAGTCCCTCAAGGGAAAAATCTCAATCTCCCATGGCCATACCCCAAGAAATCACCAAAGACCTACTTTAGATAAGCATATAACATACCTTTTGTTATTGTAGATAGCTCTATTATATCTTCTCATTGTTATACCTTCCTATAGCCTCTTCTCATCTCTAAAACTTGTCACTGATGATGGATTTGATCTTCCTTTTCTTTATCTTTGACAACAGATCTACACCCTATCTTCAATAAAATCACGGATGTTCACGCTTTGTCCCACTATGGCCTGCATATGTCTACGTCCTTCTAGTTCTGCAACCCGCATATTTCTTCAGTAAAACCCTAATTTAGTAACCACAGTCTCGACCCTTTGACTCCTACAACTTATCTCTTCGTTGAACTTTGCTACTTCAGACTCACTACTTCAGATTTGTCAATAATACATGCCCATAACATTTCACAAAAGAGATATTCAATGTGCTCAATAGGTGCTAATGGGAGCCTCTTGCTCTTGTATTTATATTTTCCAAGTGCCTTCCTCTAGAAGCTTCCTTGTAGTTGTTTTACCCCTTTCTCCATCTTCTAGGGATAACCCACCTTTTTGTTGCAACTAACTTTACCTTAATTAGTCAAATCATAACTTATTTACCCTTAACTAACTTCTTGTTGCAAATACTTTATTATTTAATTAATTTCTTTTGCAACCACTTGATTAGGGAATCTTCTTTATGACTTTCTAGAAGCTTTTGACTTCTTGTTGACTTTATATGGGCTTCTAGATTATTCTAAATGGTTTTCCAACTTCACAAGGCCATATATCCCTAACCGTGAGGAGTTATGTGACATTCCACATATCACCAGAAACAACATGACATGTACTATCCATATAGAATAGTCTCCCCTGCAAATTCATTGGTCTTCATTACATTATTCCTCAAACAAACATGGATTTGTTATCCACACTTTTGGGGCTACCAAAATTTACTATCAGACTTGCTTCAAGTGTTGACATCAATGACAACCAACCCAATTAAACAACAAAAAATACATTTTTTTCTCGAAAAGATATATTATTCATATTAATTAATTTACAATCATTTTTTTAATAATGTAATTGTGTTAGCATTTTAATAAATTATATATTTTAAAGAGTGTGATAATTATTCAATATTTTTTTCAAATTTAATTTTAAAACTTTCATTTTCTATAATATAAAAACTTCAAATTTGTATAATATATCTTGAGAAAATTGTTGTTTATTAAATCTAAGAAAATTGTTTATTAAATCATTTTTTGTTAGGACATAAAAGAACTAAATTGTTCGATATTTATTGGGCTCTCCCTCATATGTTTAGATTTTCAATATTATCTTACATATTAGAATGTTCAATCATGGTTATCCAACCTCTCCTATTCATTTCAATTACTAATGATTAAATCACACATATTGACTTGATAAACTTTAATGTCTCTGCATGTGCTAAGGAGTGAACAATTTTTTATTTTTTTTAATTATAAATTTAGGATTTCTTTAGTGGAAGTCAGATTTTTTCTCGTAATTCGATCCAAATCATGATTTCACTCATAATATCACTATATCCCTATAGGTTTTAAAGTCTCAATCAACCGCAACCTAAAAAAACAAGAATCAATCAATTGGAGAATTAAGTTGTAATTTGTATTATTATTCCATATATTATTTGGAAAAATACATTTTACATTATGTTACAAGGAAATGTATAATACAACATAATAATAATATAATATATAGAAAATTTTTAAATAAAATAATGAATCAATCAATTGGAGAACTAAGTTGTAATTTGTAATATTATTCCATATATAATATATGGAAAAATACATTTTACATTATGTTACAAGGAAATGTATAATACATCATAATAATAATATAATATATATTGAAATTTTTTAAATAAAATAATAATAATAATAATAATAAATTATTTTGAGTTTGTAATTAATACTTTAAATAAATTTAATTTTTTTAAAGTACTAAAATAAAAATTTCATAAATTTGATATTTTAAATGATTTTCTTAGATTTGATTATTCTTATTTTGTTTTTGTCAATATGAGTATTCATATACTTATTAAAGTAAAAATATTTGAGAATTATTAATTGTTTATCTAGATTATAGGAATTCTGTGTTATAAGAATATATTATCATCATAAAAAAGGATGATGAGAGATGTGGTTACACATCTTGCTTCTTCCAAAAATCTTTCTAACTTCTTGATGTATAAGTCAAAAAGGGTAAGGGATAGAGGGAAACATTACTTAACTTCTATTACAATGAATTTCTTTCTTCCAACGAGTTCTCAGTATTGTTAAGATTAGCAATAACATTCTCATGCAACCTTATTGTAGTAGCTCTCAACTCGAAAGAGACTTTTAGCTCTTCTAATATATTACAAATGTTAGTTTTGGGCACATTGTCAAAGGATTTTATAAATTCAATGAAGCAACACATGAGATTGGTTTTATTATAGCAACACTCCTCCACAATGCTCTGAAGTGTAATAAGGTGGTCCATAGTTGAATGATAACTCCTACATCTAGCCTAGCCTTTATCTCTTTTTCCATGGCTTTCTAGCCATACACTAACATTCTTTTCTAATATAATTCCACATAAGTTGGTTAAAAGAGGGTTAATCATAATGGTCTTATAATTAGAGAGATTATTTTTATCCCCATTTTTAAAAGTAGGAATAATGAGTCTTTGAGTCTAGGGTTTAGGAAAACTCTACTAAACTACTAAATTGAAGAACTTTTGAATGTAAGAGATGAATATACCCTCCAAATTTTAGGATTTTTGCTTGGTAAACATTCGATGTCCTTAGATTTTCCTTTTGCGAGCCACTTAAACCAAAACTATGTGTCTTGTAAAGAAAAAAATTATTCCTTTGTAGAAATGGTTTGAATGTTGTTCATGACATTTGAGGATATGTATATCTTTTGAAGGTAGGAATTCCAGTCTCTTAAATGAATCATATTGTTTTCTTTAGTTTACGAGTTGGAATTTTCCTTAAGAATTTCATAGGATTTAGCTTAGAGAGGTACAAAAGCTTCTCTTGCTTTGCTTTGTATTTATATAGTACATTTTTTCTTTTAAATAGGGATTTGTACTTATTTATCTTGCTGAATTTTAGGGATATGTTAGAAGCATCCTTAATGGTTTTTATAGCAATCTTACACCTCTTATCATATCAAGGGTTGACCCTTCTATTTTCTTTTTTACTCGATACTTTGATAAATAACTTGTTAATAGAAATATAGAGGATTTTCATAAAATTATGATAGAGATATTAATATTTTCCTATATTTTCTTCATTACTTGAATTCTTTAGAAAAAGATTAATTTATGTTTATAAAAAATTAAATATTTTTGGTTATTATAATTCTCTTCTATAGAAATTTTGTGTAAAACAAAGTTTAAAATTAGAATTGAAAATGTATGCTCCATGTAGAAGTTTTGTGTATGACAGTTTAAAATTAAAATCGAAAATCTATGATTCATCCAAATTAAAATTATTTTCATTTAAAATGTCAAAATTTCTATATATAACAAAGTTTAAAATTAAAATTAAAAATTTATAATTCAAATCAAACTTGTATTCATTTAAAATGTCAAAATTAAATTTCCAAATTTAAAATTATAATTGAAAATCTATAATCCAAATCAAACTTGTAGTAATTTAAAATTACTATTTAGTTGTATAAAAAAATATTAAATATCACAAATTTACAACACTATTACCAAACCAATAAATACAAGTCATAAAATATAACACTACAACACTACCTCCAACCATAAACTTATTTTAAATTACCTTTTTTATCCAAGTTATGTGTCGTAATTTCTTTTTAAAAGTACAATTGTAACTTGCATTCCTCACATACAACTATAAACTTATTTTCATCTTTTTTATGTCATAAAATTACGTTTCTAAATCTAAAATATGTCTATCATAAAAAATAAAAAACCATTGATTTATATTTTCAAACTATTTTCGATCTAATTTTATTAAAATTGAAATTTAAAAGCATTACATAAACAATTAAAAATCGAAATATATTACTTTATGGTCAAAATTAATGTCCAAGTATTATAATTTTAGGTTGAAATTGTTAACGAAATTCATAGCAATGTGGTTTAAATTGACATTGACATCGATGTTAAAATGGTTGAAAGTCATGTCAAGTTTACACCATAATTTATGTTAAAACTCATGAGAATTCTATAATAATGTATTACGATATTAAAGTGAAATTTTGTAATTTTGTTTTTAAATAAGAAATTCGAGATCTATATTATGGATATTATTTAAAATTAAGGTTGATATTAGTTTTATTTAAAATATTTATAATTTAAGTAATAAGGTGATCTTTTACTTTAATTTTTTTAATTTAATAATACAATTTTATATAATAATTTACATTTTTAATACAAAATTAATTTAAAATTCAAAATGGAAAAAGTAAGAGAGAAGGGAACATATTAAATAAAGTAATAGTCTAAATGCTCTATGAAATGATTATTTGTTGGCAAATGTTTAACAGATAGCATATGTTTGTCATTGATGGCAAGTACAACAGTGAAGATGGCAGGATCAGAATGTGCATCGATGGACAAACAGGAACAACGTAGGCTCAGGAGGAATTATTGCAGAGTCGAAATTCTTCCAAGTAAGAAGGATGTGTAAACTTGGAGGAGAAGCGTCGCTGATCGTTGGATCCCATCCAAAATTCCTGACAGCATGAGGGCCGTCAGATCTGAATAAAAACAAGAAGAGCGCGCGTTGAAGAGAAGGATAGATCTCAGGCGTTAGATCTGAGCGAACTCGGAAGCTCGTGAGTGGAAGAGCCGAGGATTTGGTGTTAAAGGTCGCGAGGCACGAGGTCGCGAAGCAACGAAGTGGCGAGAAGATCAGGACCGTCCATCTGTGAAGGACGCGTGGCAGAGATCGGAGAGATCTCGTGAACTCGGGAGTTCGCAGGGTGAAAGCTTGAATATTGGGTGTTCAAAGTCGCAAGGCATGAGGACGCAAGGCGATGAAGTGGCGAGAAGATCAGGACCGTCCATCTGGGAAGGACGCGTGGCAGAGATCGGAGAGATCTCGCGAACTCGGGGGTTCGCAGGATAAAGGCCCAAGTATTGGGTGTTCAAAGTCGCGAGGCACGAGGACGGGAGGCGGCGAAGTGGCGAGAGATTTATAGCCGTCCATCTGGGGGGGCAGGTGGCGAGAGATCGAGAGATCTCACGAACTCGGGAGTTCGCAGGTTGAGAGTCCAAACATTGGGTACTCCAAGTCGCGAGGTCGCGAGGTAGCGAGAGAAGGACAGCTGTCGGATTCGGATCACGATTTAATCGTGGTCCGTTGGATCAAGAGGACACATGGCGAAAGATCGTCATCTCGCTGACTGGAAAGTCAAAGGATCAACGAAGATGCGAGATCACGATTTAATCAAGGACTGTTGGATCAAGAGGACACATGGCGAAAGATCGTCATCTCGCTGACTGGAAAGTCAAAGGAACAGCGAAGATGCGAGATCGCGATTTAATCAAGGACCGTTGGATCAAGAGGACGTGTGGCGAAAGATCAGAGCACCATAAAGCTCCATCTCGGAGTTTCGCCTATCGCGACTTGGAGTGACAAAAATATCCATCTTAGGATCAACGAGACGCGATATCACGATAATATCCTGACCGTCAATACACCAAAATATGTGGACCATTGATCTGAGCTCCATCTCGGAGTCTCACCTATCGCGACTTGGAGTAACGAAAATCTCCAATGAAGGAACAGCGAGATGCGAGATCACGATGAGATCAGGACCGTTGATTCACCAAGATCATGAACCGTCGATTAGGGTCGATGAAGATCAAGAGCTCGACTGTCTCAGAGAAGACGAAGAGTCTTAAACTACCAGAGAGACTAAGGAATCTCAGTATAACATACAGTGATGTTGGACACGCGGGGCGAACCACCAGAGAAGGTGAAGAGTCACGATGATAATCAGACAGAGCACTCGAGAGGTGGAGGATAACGGTGCAGAGTCAGCGTGCAGAGGCATTGCGAACACTGCATGCACAAGGTGCACAGAAGCTATAAATACATGGGACAGAGAAGAGATGGGGAGTTGTTGTTGTTAGAGTTTGTTGTGGTTGTTGTTGTTGAAGGTGATTCTTGTATGAAGAAGGAGGAGAGTGAAATAGCTGAATTGCATAGAAGAGGATCTGTGCAGTGAATGGACATGGCGCACAGAGCATAAAAAGCAGAAGAACAGATAGCGCAAGTCATGTGTGCAGGAAGGCAATGAGGCAGACAGAGCAACGAGATGCAACATAACAGTGATAAGTCGGGTAAGCCATTGTTGAACATTATATCACTGTAATAAGTTTTAGAAGCAAAGATTTATATTTTAGGGTGGTTGGGAGGTGCTAGGGAGGATTGTTGTCCTCAGAGGTTCAAGTGGGTGCTTGAACACAGGGAGTTGGTGCTTCCTTCTAGTTGGTGATAGAGAACACAGGGAGTTGGTGCTTCCTTCTAGTTGGTGCTAGAGAAACCAGGGAGTTGGTGCTTCCTTCTAGTTGGTGCTAGAGAAACCAGGTAGTCGGTGCTTCCTTCTAGTTGGTGCTAGAGAAAACAGAGAGTTGGTGCTCTCAGCAAGTTGCAGCTTGCAAAACTGAGGTTGTAGCCTCATTATGAGTTGATGCTCATATGTATGATACTGTAAAGAATGTAACCATTACTTATCATATAAAAGAAAAGAGGTTTTTACCCTGCATGGGTTTCCTCGTAAAATATCTGTCTCTGTGTTTCTCATATATGTGACCGATGCTGAATGTGCCTGTGTTTATTTCTCTGCATTATTGTGGTCATCATTCAGTGTTTCTGCAAAGAGTTTTAAAAAGAAGCATAATTGTTTAATCTCAGTAACAATTGATTCACCCCCCCCCTCTCAGTTGTTCAACAATTGGTATCAGAGCCGACCCCTTTTATTTAAGGGTAGATCCTAGAGATTAAACATGTCAAGCCATGAAGGAAATTCAACCAATAAGGCCCCTTTGTTCAATGGAACAAACTTTACCTTCTGGAAAGTTAGAATGAGAACCTACATAATGGATTTAGGTGCATATGTTTGGGATGTGGTAGAGATTGGTTATGTAAAGCCAATTGTGCTAGCTAATAAGGATGACAAACTAGAATTTAGCTTCAATGCTAAGGCTATGAATGATATCTTGAGTGGGCTTGCAGAAGAAGAATTTGTGAAAGTTATGCACCTAGGAACTGCCAAAGAAATGTGGGACAAACTCATTAACAGTTA
>ML776964.1:1724901-1746839 GCA_009831015.1 Picea engelmannii
TTGATGGCAAGTACAACAGTGAAGATGGCAGGATCAGAATGTGCATCGATGGACAAACAGGAACAACATAGGCTCAGGAGGAATTAGTGCAGAGTCGAAATTCTTCCAAGTAAGAAGGATGTGTAAACTTGGAGGAGAAGCGTCGCTGATCGTTGGATCCCATCCAAAATTCCCGACAGCATGAGGGTCGTCAGATCTGAATAAAAACAAGAAGAGCGCGCGTTGAAGAGAAGGATAGATCTCGGGCGTTAGATCTGAGCGAACTCGGAAGCTCGTGAGTGGAAGAGCCGAGGATTTGGTGTTAAAGGTCGCGAGGCACGAGGTCGCGAAGCAGCGAAGTGGTGAGAAGATCAGGACCATCCATCTATGAAGGACGCGTGGTAGAGATCGGAGAGATCTCATGAACTCGGGATTTCGCAGGGTGAAAGCCCGAATATTGGGTGTTCAAAGTCGCAAGGCGCGAAGACGCGAGGCGACGAAGTGGCAAGAAGATCAGGACCATCCATCTGGGAAGGACGCGTGGCAGAGATCGAAGAGATCTCGCAAACTCAGGGGTTCGCAGGATAAAGGCCCAAGTATTGGGTGTTCAAAGTCACGAGGCGCGAGGACGCAAGGCGGTGAAGTGGCGAGAGATTTATAGTCGTCCATTTAGGGGGGGAAGGTGGCGAGATATCGAGAGATCTCGCGAACTCGGGAGTTCGCAGGTTGAGAGTCCAAATATAGGGTACTCCAAGTCGTGAGGTCGCGAGGTAGCGAGAGAAGGACAACCGTCAGATCCGGATCGCGATTTAATCGTGGTCCATTGGATCAAGAGGACACATGGCGAAATATCGTCATCTCACTGACTAGAAAGTCAAAGGAACAACGAAGATGCGAGATTGCGATTTAATCAAGGACCATTGGATCAAGAGGACACATGGAGAAAGATCGTCATCTCACTGACTGGAAAGTCAAAGGAACAACGAAGATGCGATATCGTGATTTAATCAAGGACCGTTGGATCAAGAGGACGCGTGGAAAAATATCAGAGAACCATAAATCTCCATCTCGGAGTTTCGCCTATCGCGACTTGGAGTGACGAAAATCTCCATCTTAGGATCAGCGAGACGCGAGATCATGATAAGATCCTGACCATCAATACACCAAAAGATGTGGATCGTTGATCTGAGCTCCATCTCGGAGTCTCGCCTATCGCGACTTGGAGTAACGAAAATCTCCAACGAAGGAACAGTGAGATGCGAGATCACGATGAGATATGGACCATTGATTCACCAAGATCATGAACCGTCGATCAGGGTCGATGAAGATCAAGAGATAGACTGTCTCAGAGAAGATGAAGAGTCTTAAACTGCTAGAGAGACTGAGGAATCTCAGTTTAACATACAGTGATGCTGGACACGCGGGGTGAACCACCAGAGAAGCTGAAGAGTCACGATGATAATCAGACAGAGCACTCGAGAGGTGGAGGATAACGGTGAAGAGTCAGCATGCAGAGGCATTGCGAACACTGCATGCACAAGGTGCACAGAAGCTATAAATACACGGGAGAGAGAAGAGATGGGCAGCTATTGTTGTTAGTGTTTGCTGTGGTTGTTGTTGTTGAAGGTGATTCTTGTATGAAGAAGGAGGAGAGTGCAATAGATGAATTGCACAGAAGAGGATCTATGCAGTGAATGGACATGGTGTACAGAGCATAAAAAGAAGAAGAACAGATAGCACAAGTCATGTGTGCAGGAAGGAAATGAGGCAGACAGAGCAATGAGATGCAGCAGAACAGTGATAAGTCGGGTAAGCCATTGTTGAACATTATATCACTGTAATAAGTTTCAGAAGAAAAGATTTATATTTCAGGGTGGTTGGGAGGTGCTAGGGAGGACTGTTGTCCTTAGAGGTTCAAGTGTGTGCTTGAACACAGGGAGTTGGTGCTTCCTTCTAGTTGGTGCTAGAGAACACAGGGAGTTGGTGCTTCCTTCTAGTTGGTGATAGAGAAACCAAGGAGTTGGTGCTTCCTTCTAGTTGGTGCTAGAGAAACCAGGGAGTCGGTGCTTCCTTCTAGTTGGTGCTAGAGAAAACAGAGAGTTGGTGCTCTTAGCAAGTTGTAGCTTGCAAAAATGAGGTTGTAGCCTCATTATGAGTTGATTCTCATATGTATGATACTGTAAATAATGTAACCATTACTTATCATATAAAAGAAAAAAGGTTTTTACCCTGCATGGGTTTCCTCGGAAAATATCGGTCTCTGTGTTTCTCATATATGTGACTGATGTTGAATGTGCCTGTGTTTATTTCTCTGCATTATTGTGGTCATCATTCAGTGTTTATGCAAAGAGTTTTAAAAAGAAGAATAATTGTTTAAGCTTAGTAACAACTGATTCAACCCCCCCCTCTCAGTTGTTCGACACTATTTTCTAGCCACGTGGAATAATGGAAGTATAAAAGGATTTGTTCCCATGGGCCGAGCAAAGACCATCGGTTGGGTAGAATTAGGTGAGGGATCCCCCAGGATCCAAATAACTTATGATGAGGGAGTCGAGGGGACCCCACTAATCATAGTGGACGCTAGAGTCGAAGGGCTAATCTCAACACATTAATATCTGACTCAATACTCATGGTAGGATGATCACAAGTCTGGGAGGTGGAGATATATGTACCACACTTATCATTTCTACGCCTTTTAGGAGGCAGCTTTGGTATAGGACCAAACTATGGTGGTTGATTCAGAAGACGAAGAGATCGACGGGGAGGCTAATCTTGCTCCACGATCACTCAGAGCCCATGGCGCAATAAAAAATCCTAAGGCCAACTAATAATCAAAGAGCACACTACTAAATAAAGGTAAAGGTCAATGCACACAAACATGATATGAAGGATGAAGGGACCTCCCAAACTAAAGAAGGTATGCCTCTCCCATGAGGGGATGAGACTCTCGAACAATAGAGTGGAGGGAACATAATCAATCATAGGGACCCACGTGGGATTCATAGTGCAGTCGATCAAATTTCTTTGAAGATAAAATCCTCCATAAAGTTTGTGTGTTTTTTGATCCCTATCTGACTCAGGGTACTTTCATGCAGACCCCTAAACCCTCAGGTCCAAGGTCCGCGCAGGATCTTTCTAATCTTCCCCTTGAGTCTAATTGACTCTTTGGTTTCCCCTTGGAAAATACCCTTCACACACAACAGTGTATCCACAGGTCCTTATGAATTGAGCCCGCTTGAACAAACACTAGGCACCAACTCAAATCTTCTGATCAAACAATATGATCACACCCTTTGCAATTTCGGAACTTCAGATTTCGTGACTTTGCGACTTCACCTGCCGAGTTTCTCGACCTTTCAACTGCCAAAATCTGAAATGTTGATTCGCCAAAATTGTTATCACGCTTCACGATTTTGGGAATCTCGGAACAAAGAAACCCGATCCCTTGTCTTCGAAAATGACGAAATTCCGAATCCCAACACGTTCAATAATGGTTGGCCCCACAACAGACTTTTCACTTCATCGGGATTTTGGACTTCGCAATTTCGCGAATCCAAATGAAAAGATCCCAACTCTCTAACCTCTGAACCCCGAAATAGTCAACAAAGGTTGACTCTGCCTATTTTGATGAGGACACATCACCTGTTCGCTCAACCCCTTCCTATCTCTGACGTAGACTCCTACCACTTGTCACTCTTTCGGGTTTTCAGGACTTTCAGTCTCAAGGCGTTGTCTCCTCCGTCTCTAATCCAACTCCCGAAACTCTAATCCAACTCCTGTCACAACTCGCGACTTCGGGATTTTTGTTTCACTGTGCTCGACTCCTTGTCGTTAGGATCCCTGAAATGCCAAAATGATCTAACGGCTGGAGAAAATCACGATCAATGACCCACGTTGATTCTGGATTCTAGAGTAGTAAGCTTGCCTACCTCTAACCACCCTGAAACTTGTCTGGATCCTATGGTCATGATTTTAGGAATTCTCCACTGAGAATTTCGACTGCTCATTCCCTCCTTGGAGGTTTCTGCAAAATGTCAAAATATCCCTTCGCCTGTAGTTGACCTCTACAAAGTGACTTTGCTCTGTCTCCTTTTTAAGTATTCAAAGACGCTACTTCTCCTGAGATTTATTTGCGACCTTGAGTCTTCAAAAGACTCCTGCACACACTCCATGCGGCAACCCTTCAAATACTTCTAAGTATTTGGATCCTCGACTATGTTCACTCTGCTACAACAACAGTCCTTCAATTCACTCCTTAGTTGAGAAGTCTTGAACTTCTAACTAGCATGCGCACACCTTGCACGACTTCGGTGCCTCACCAACACTTTTGTGGGAATGAGAACAATGGTATCTCTCCTGAGCTTTCAGAGATAAACTCTGAACCTCTGTCAACGCACTCCTTGCGGACGATTTCACTGCACTCCTTGCAGGAACTTCTCACTCAGGTTGAGAAACAATTGAAACTCATTCTCTCTCTCTCTTAGACTTCAAACATTTGACATTAAATCATACATTCACACAATATTAAGCAAATGCATAACAGAGAGAATAAACAACCATAAGCATACCATTCAACATGTATACAAAGAAAGCATCATAACACCATGAATCTGAATCAAAGCTCTTTATATTAATTCAGAACTTTTGTACATGGGTTCTTCTCTTCAACTCTCTTCTATAGCTCTCTTCTTCTCTATGCTCAATGATACAATTGATAATAATAATACAATGATACAAAGGCGAAGGTGTCTATAGTCGATTTTCCCTCCAGCTCCTAAAACTGTCTAATCTGGAATTTAAATCTACCTACTTACATTTACTACACATAAATGCCTCTACCTACTTCAGATGAGAGCGAATCACTCATGATCTGTTTACAATATACAAGTGTTCTTCCTCTTAACTATTACATTTAATATTTGTGCATTTAAACTTTCAAAATCAATTTCAACATGTGCAAAATGTGTTGGCGCTTGTCCTAGTTGTCTTCCACCTCCGCGCTCGCTTGCTGTTGGCGATGCTCCTGCATCATACTCCCTTTCTTGAAAATTTTCATGAACTCCTATTCATGAGCTCTTGCACAGTCTGTCCATGCTTCTGAATCTCTTCTTCATCTTCCCAGCTGGCATCTTCAACTGGATGTCCCTTCCATTTGACCAAGTATTCAAAATACTCTTTCCTCCTGGTCTTCGTGCTGATCCTCTTATCAAGTATACTTTCCATCTGTGGCTTTTCAGCTATAGGCATTTGTTTATTCCACTGAACCTTTGTCTGTCCATCCTTTTCTCCTACTTCTTCAGCTCTGTAAGGGTACAAATATGATATGTTGAATATCGGTGAAATTCCGATCCCATTGGGTAATTCAATCTCATATGCATTTTCCCCAAATTTCTTCAAGACCTTACATGGTCCGATCTTTTTCATTTTCATTTTGTTATATGTTCCCCTTGGGAACCTTTCCTTTCTCAAGTGTGCAATAATCATATCACCAACTTCAAACTTAATTTCTCACCTGTGTTGATCTACTCTGGGTTTATACTCTTGACTCGAAGTTTTCAACCGTTCCCTCACTTGGCTATGAAGTTCCTTCATTTCTTCTGCAAAATCCTCTGCACTAGCACTTCTTAATTCATTATGTTCTGTATCCTTTAGTTCAGAAACTCCCCTTGGTTGCATTCCATATAAAATCTGAAATGGGCTCTGCCCTGTGCTTCTATTGATCGAATCATTATAAGCAAATTCCACCTGTGGAAGAATATGATCCCATTGACTGTGGTGTTCAGTCACTAGGCTCCTTAGAAAATCTCCCAATCTTCTATTTACAACTTTTGTTTTCCCATCCATATGAGGATGATAAACTGAGCTAAATGAAAAACTTGTCCCCAACTTCTTCCATAAAGTCCTCCAGAAATGTCCCACGAACTTGGTGTCTCGATCAGAAACAATACTCCTTGGCAAGCCGTGAAGTCTGACAACTTCTTTGAAAAACAGGTTCGCAATATGTGTTGTGTCACTAGTTTTCTGACATGGTATAAAATGTGTCATCTTCGAGAATCTATCTACCACCACAAAGATTGAATCAAATCCTCTTTGTGTTCTTGGCAGCCCCAATATAAAATCCATGCTCACTGCATCCCACGACCTCTCAGGTATGGGTAATGGCTGGTGTAACCCTGTGTTCTACCTTTTCCCTTTTGTGTGCTGACAAATTCTACATCTGTCCACAAATATTTTGACATCTGTCCTCATCCCTGGCCAAAAATATGAGCTACTCAATTTTGAGAACATCTTATCATGACCGAAGTGTCCGACCAATCCTCCACTATGTTTTTCTTTCAACAGGTTCTCCCTCATGGAGCATTTTGGAATACACAGTTGATTGCCTATGAATAATAATCCATCTTGGATCATATATTCAGTCCATTGGCTTCTGTCTCTGAGAATTGGATTCTCAGATGCCTCATACGCCTCTTTAAAATCTGGATCATCTCTGTACATGTCCTTGATGTTATCAAAATCCAATGTTTTGACTCTGAATTCCTTCATAAGAAAACATTTCCTGCTCAAAGCATCAACAACTTTGTTAGCAGTTCCAGAAATATGCTTAGTTACAAAAGTAAAATTATGCATGTATTCAACCCATTTTGCATGCTTCTGGTTCAACTTGTCCTATTGAATCACAAATTGCAAAGCATGATTGTCGTTGTACAAAACAAACTCTTTAGGAACCAAATAATGCATCCACTTCTTCAACGCTTGTATGACCGTATAAAATTCTTTGTCATATGTGGAGTACTTAACTTTCACTTCATTTAGTTTCTCACTGAAGTATGCGACTGGTCTGTCATCTTGGCTCAAGACCGCTCCAATTTCAAATCCATTAGCATCACACTTGACCTGGAATGTCTTACTGAAATATCGCAACACCAGAATTGGTTGTTCAGTAATCTTCCTTTTCAACAAATTGAAACTTTTTTGTGCTTCCTTTGTCCAGTGAAAATATTTGTGTCTTTTCTTCACTGTGTCCATCATTGGTGCGCTAATTCCACTGAAATTTCTGCTAAATTTCTTGTAGAAACTAGCCAATCCATGGAAACTTCTAACTTCAAATATACTCTTCGGTGATGGCCAATTTTTAATGGCATCCACCTTCTCCGTATCCATTTTCAGCTCATTTGCAAAGATAAAAAAACCCAAATAAATGAGTTATATCCTCATAAATGTTGATTTCTTCATATTTATCAGAAACTTTTCTTGTTGCAATCTCCTCATCACTGTAGCCAAATGCTTCAAGTGTTCAACTTCTGTCTTGCTGAAAATCAATATATCATCAAGATATACGATGAGAAATTTTCCTATGAAATTCTTCAAAACTTCATTCATCAATCTCATGAAAGTACTAGGCCCATTTGTTAAGACAAATGGAATAACAAGCCATTGATATAGCCCTTCATTTGTCTTGAATGCCATCTTCCATTCATCACCTTCTCTCATTCGGATTTGATGATATCCACTTTTCAAATCAATCTTTGAAAAGAATTTTGCTCCTCTCAATCAATCCATCAAATCGTCCATCCTTGGCAAAGGAAATCTATATCTGATGGTAATCGTATTGATTGCCCTCGAGTATCTGCACATCCTCCAGCCTCCATCTTTCTTTGGGCTGAGCATTGTTGGAACAACGCATGGACTCAAGCTTTCTCTAACCAACCCTTTGTCCATCAAGTCCTAGACTTGTCTCTTGACTTCTTCATTCTCCTGCGGTGTCAATCTATATGCTGCTTTGTTTGGTAAACTAGCTCCAGGTATAATATCAATATGATGCTTTATACTTATGATAGGTGGCAACGAACGAGGTAGTTTGTCCACTACTATGTCAACAAAATCTTCCACAACTCCTGGATTTCCTCTGGTAAATCATCCACTCTTGTACTGGTTAAAACAATTCTAGGCTTCCTGACCACGATAAATTGTGTATATTCCTTCTTCTTAACCTCCTTAAGGAGTTCTTTCCCACTCATGAGAAGTACAATGTTGCTTACCTTAGGTTTCACTTCTTTATCCTTAATCGGTAGCAACATGCGAGTTCTCCCATTCTTCTCTAGGTTGTATGTGTTCTTTCTCCCATCATGAATCACATTCCTGTCATATTGGCATAGTCTACCCAACAATAGATGACAAACATCCATGGGAATGACATCACATAGTATTTCATCTTTATATCCTCCTATTTTAAATTCAACTAAACATTGTTTAGTGACATTTACCTGATGTCCTTTTTGTAGACATGAAACTCTGTATGGGCTTGGATGTACAATAGTCTCTAGCTCCAACTTTTCTACCATCTTTGTAGAAATGAGATTGTTTGTGCTACCACTATCCACAATGACTTTGCATACCTTGTCTTTGGCCTTGCAAGCAGTCCAAAAAAGTCTATTCCTTTGGGCTGGGTTCTCTGCCTCCTTCTTTGGCGTTAAGAGAACTTTCCTCATCATCAGTGATCTTCTGCCCTCAACATCTTCTACCTCAACATTCTGTCTCTGTGCTTCGGCAATGTGGGTTTCACCTCCTTCTTTATTTTTATTTGGACATTCATACGATTTATGTCCATTTTTTCCATAGGTAAAGCATTTTATTTCTCCACCTCGGCCTCTTCCTCTTCCTCTGGTACGAGGAAAAGTATTCCTATCAACATATTGTCCTCACTGTGAGCTTCCCCCTCTCTCATGCTGAGTTTGAGGTTTCTTTCCCTCTTCTTGAGGTTTCTGATTCCTATCTTGGGAAATTGTCTTGCCTCTGGCTTGACTTCTGCCTCAGCCTCTTTGACCTTGCTTTCAGCTCAGTTTTTCTTCAGCTTTCAAAGCCATCTAATAATCATCTTCTACATTCCGAATGATCATCATGCTCATCTCATCTTGGATGTCATATCTCAGACCATTCATGTACCTGACAACCTTCTCATCATCACTTTCTCGATGACCTACTCTGATGTTTAGCTTGTAGAATTATTCAGTGTATTCTTTCACTGACATCAACTTTTGTCTCAAGTTATGCATTCTCTGAAACATAGTGATTTGATAATCCTTGGGTATGAATTTTTCTTTCATCTTCGCAACCATTCTATCCCAACTTTTGATTTTCTACTTGCCTTTGCAGCGTCTGTCAGCCTGCAGTTCATCCCACCATAATGTTGCATGCCCTTTAAGTCTTGTGACAACATGTTTGACTTTCCTATCCTCCTTGACATCCTCATAGTCAAAGTATTTATCCAGAGCTCTAATCCAATCTAGAAGCTCTTCAACGTCCAGGTTCCCCTCATACATGGGAATCTCCATTTTTCCCTGGCACCTATCCTTGCGATAGCCCTAAATAGGCATTCATCTATAGAATATTTGAATGTGACTTCTTCTCCATGTCTAGCTTCATTTTCACTGTCAGCCTCACTGATATCTCCAGTGTCGATTGTGCGCCTTTGTTCTGTCTCCATGGCATCAAGCCTAACACATAGTTTGCGCATTTCCCTTTCCACTGTTGGATCAGGCATTGGTCTATCTCTTCTTCTCGGCGGCATGGCTGGGAAATATTCTTCCTTCCTCTGCTATGGAAAACAAAGATTTTTTTTGCGCTCTGATACCAAATTGATACAGACCCCCAAACCCTCAAGTCCAAGGTCCACGCAGGATCGTTGTAATCTGCCCCTTGAGTCTAATTGACTCTTTGGTTTCCCCTTGGGAAATACCCTTCACACACAATAGTGTATCCACATGTCCTTATGAATTGATCCCCACTTGAACAAACACTAGGCACCTACTCAAATATTCTAATCAAACAATATGATCACACCCTTCACGATTTCAAAACTTTGGATTTCACAACTTCACGACTTCACCTTCCGAGTTTCTCGACCTTTAAACTGTCGAAACCCGAAATGACGATTCACCGAAATTGTTATCGTACTTCATGATTTCGAGAATCTCAGAACAAAGAAAACTGATCCCTTGTCCTCGAAAATGCTGAAATGCCGAATCCCGACATGTTCAATAAAGGCTGGCCCCACAACAGACTTCTCACTTCATCGGGATTTCGGACTTCGCAATTTCACGAATCCAAATGCAAAGCTCCCAACTCTCTAACCTCTGAACCTCGTAATAGTCAACAAAGGTTGAATCCGCCTATTTTTACGAGGACACGTCACCTGTCTACTCAACCCCTTCCTATCTCTGATGTAGACTCCTACCACTTGTCACTCTTTCGGGTTTTCAGGACTTTCGCTCTCAAGGCGCTATCTCCTCCGTCTCCCGACTTCCGAATTTCCGAAATCCCGAAACTCTAATCCAACTCCTGTCGCAACTCACGACTTCAAGACTTTCATTTCATTGTGCTCGACTCCTTGTCATTAGGATCCCCAAAATGCTAAAATGATCTGATGGTTGGTGCAAAGCATGATCAACGACCCACATTGATTTTGGATTCCAGAGTAATAAGCATGCCTGCCACTAACCACCCTGCAACTTGTCTAGATCCTATGGTCCTCATGATTTCGGGAATTCTCCATAGAGAATTTTGACTGCTCGTTCCCTCCTTGGAGGTTTCTGTGAAATGTCAAAATATCACTTCGCCTTCACTTGACCTCTGCAAAGTGACTTTTTCTGTCTCCTTTTGAAGTATTCAAGGACGCTACTTCTCCTGAGATTTATTTGCGACCTTAAGTCTTCAGAAGACTCCTGCACACACTCCTTGTGGAAACCCTTCAAATAATTATAAGTATTTGGATCCTCGACTTTGTGCACTCTCATGCAACAACAATCCTTCAATTCACCCCTTAGTTGAGAAGTCTTGAACTTCCAACCAGCCTGCGCACACCTTGCATGGCTTCGGTGCCTCACCAACACTTCTATGGGAATGGGAACAATGGTATATCTCCTGAGATTTCAGAGATAAACTTTGAACCTCCATCAATGCACTCCTTGCGAACGATATCACTGCACTCCTTGCAGGAGCTTCTCACTCAGGATGAGAAACAATTGAAACTTATTCTCTTTCTCTCTCAGACTTCAAACATTCGACATGAAATCATACATTCACACAATATTAATCAAATGCATAACAAATAAAATAAACAACCATAAGCATACCATTCAACATGTATACAAAGAGAGCATCATAACACCATGAATCTGAATCAAAGCTCTTTATATTAATTCAGAACTTCTGTACATGGGTTCTTCTCTTCAACTCTCTACTATAGATCTCTTCTTCTCTATGCTCAATGATACAATTGATAATAATAATACAATGATACAAAGGTGAGGGTGTCTATAGTCAGTTTTCCCTCCAGCTCCTAAAACTGTCTAATCTGGAATTTAAATCTACCTACTTACATTTACTACACATAAATGCCTCTACCTACTTCAGATGAGAGAGAATCGCTCATGATCTGTTTACAATATACAAGTGCGCTTCCTATTAACTATTACATTTAATATTTGTGAATTTAAACTTTCAAAATCACTTTCAACATGTGCAAAATGCGTTGGCGCTTGTCCCAGCTATCTTCTGCCTCTGCTCTCACTTGCTGCTGGCAATGCTCCTGCATCATACTTGTAGAATAACCCCTGTAAGAAACCTATGTGGCTACCTAGGTCAAGCAACTAAATTCACCATGGTATAACCAATGCTCAGGCGAGTAGTCACAGGTATGGTCCACTGTATGAGTAGGGTAGAAAATCCCAAAATCTTGAAAGAACTGCCTCTCAAGGAGGTAAAGGCACTAGTGAAACCCCCAGATACAAATAGAACCCAAGAAATATATCTTGCGTTAGGATGGTATTAGAGAGATATATCTGCAACCAACTTCATGCGACCTCATTCTTAACTTCGGTTTGATCAGAGCCTCCTAAGGATGCCAATTACACAATGGGTTTCACCACTCCCTGTTCAGACACATATGTTGAGTTTTATAGCCTTGGAGAAGTTTACTCACAAAATCTTATTCCAATGTCGTAGGTCCTACACTTGTTTGTGTACCCTAAAAAATAAAATCATTTCTAATCAAATTTAATTATTTAGCATTAATTTTAATGGATTATGCTTACTTAAGAGGTGTGATAGTGAAACTGATGGTATTCTGACTCAACATATATAAAAAAGAAGAAAATATAAAAACAATGCTAAGTATGAGGCTTGATTTTCAAAGAGATGGTATGCTCCTAAATGTTGTTTCCAAGATGCAATCTCTACAATTTCAATGAAATCCAATCTTTCCTAATATGAAAAAAATAATGTAATGCAGCCAAAAGTGCAAATGCTAAGTGAAATGAAAAAACACAACAAACTTGTTTTTGTATTTTCAATATAACGAAATGAAAATGAAAGGACTGAATAACAACCTCTCAGGCATACCCTACTACAAACAAAAATATATAAGCTAAGAAGGACACCAAGAAGCGACTACCTAGACCAAAATGCAAGGAAAACGAATGAGAAAAATGACAAAGAATTAGTTCACCCAAAAGATTCACCAATAATGTGGCTTCCTATCTCTCTGTAGGCACTTAACAATTCAGACAAGGACCCAAGAAGTCTCAGTAACCAACAAAACTTACCCAGAAAACACTAAACTCAACTTAGAAGACTCAGGAGATAGTGTATGTGATTGTGCAGGGAAAAAAAGCATATGTACGCACCCTAAAGACAAACAACACGCGTATGTACATGACTATCAAGGGAAAACCTGTGTATGCCAAAGAAGACACTGCCTGGGCCAGGGTTAGGCCAAGAAACTTATATACAAATCAAAATAAAGGTTGTCAAGAAACAAGAGACATGAAAAAATGAGAAAAATAGAGGGCAAATAAAGGAGGAAAAATACCCAATACCCCAAAAGGGAGATCATCCCTAGTGGAGTCTCCAATTCTTTTATGAGGAATATATATATATGGTTAGGGGAAAACCACAACAGATGAAATAACACCCATAAATCAACTATAATCTCAAGTATGCTAGATAAATGACAATGCTAAAAAGAGAAGGCTAGAAGCCTACCTCGTCTGGATGTCCAAAGAAGACCACAATTGAGCTCACGACCCAAAGATTTATACCTGCAACTTGTCCTTAACATCCAAGATACGCAAGCATGTGGAAATTATATAAAATATTATCATATAAACTAGAATAATCCATTAACATGCATAACATATACACCCATGGAAATTAACACAAATATTTGCGACATATAATTGGACAAGAAAAGAGTATTTCTATTATTGTAATCAACAGAAGTACATAGGTGACAAACTTATGTAACAACACATATCAAAACCGATAAACTAAGTCCCTCCTGCCGGGCCTTCACCACTTCAATCCTCCATAAAGGAAATATCTCAAGTAGTAGGAGTCAAGGACGTTCTCCATTTCAAGATAGGAAGTGCTTGGGGGTTAAACATAAGAAGTTCAGACTTTCAAGGACAAAGGGATGTAGACTCAAGATGAGGTGAAATTTCTCTAGAGTGTTTTTTCTCTCAATGATGAATTGTTTGTTCAAGGCTTGTATATGGCTCAATTTATAGGGAAGGGTCGACTCAGAGAATTTCTAGTATATGGAAGGTCAAGGATCATGGATCTCGTAACATGGAATTGAAAAATGACATATTTCTTAATTTTTGAGCACCAAACCCGATGTATGCGGGTTGTAATGGAGCAACTTGCGTATACGTGAGTTGTCTAAAAGTGGATCGCGTATATGGAAAAAATTATGTATCTTTTACTCTGGAGTGAGCAAAAAAGGGGAACTTAAGTCTACAGAGGGAAATGGAAGGCCATCAAAGCAAGATGCATGGAGTGTGGAAATTTTTTCCATAACATCTAGTAGGAATCATTTTGTATTTATGGAATAAAACATATTAAATATTAACGTTGCACAATCGAGTTGCGATAGGGGTATTCAAGGGTGTGGAATCCATTTTTTCAGTAAAAACAAAAAATTCATCAATCTAAAATTGCAATATCAACAAATATTGTCTCACGAGATTCTAGTAATATCAAACTGGAAAGGTCAAAATAATAGAACATTTATCCTTCTAAAAAAAAAACTATAACTATCCCTACAAAATAATGTCCCCCATAAATAATTTAACATACATCATAAATATAATTGGAAAAATAATAGTTTTATATACAAAACTATAGAGTTATGTGTTGTGGCCATAACAACCCTCCTTCTTTTTCTTTTATAAACCAAAGAAAAGGAGTCCCCTATTGATCCTAGCCCTAAAAACCTAACCTACCTTTACTTAAAAAATAGATTTCCCTTGTACTTCTCACATAGACATTGTTGTAGATACTTGGCAATTGCACTTCCTTGAGGAGTTCCTTGTTAACTATATAATAATAGGCCAATCTTTTTCTATGTCCCCTTCTCACTTTGGGAATGTTGCTTGGAAATATTTTATTGTAGTCCTCTCATCATTTATTATTGTTTTGGTACCTCAAAGGCAACATTAATTGGTCACTTCTAGACTTATCATGTATCTAAGGTTAAGGGGGGAGCATTGACCTTTACGAGGTTACAAATTCTCTCAAAACAAATTAAAGAATCAATATCCCTTAATCAATTCAAAAAATCAGTAACATGAAATCAAGCAAGGATAAAACAAGTAAAGGAAAACCTTAGTAAAAAAGAAGACTAAAGAAAGCTTCTCATCTCTCTAATTGAAAAATACGCTAACCTAACCATTGGAACCATCAAAATTGTTAATGATATTAGAGTTTTGGGATTCAAATGTGAAGTATATTTACCTATAATAATTATAATAGTTGTAGCATGAACTAATTTAGTTTTACTAGTTTGCTCAGCTCATTTAGTTTCACCTGAATCATGGGATGCTAAAGAATCCCTCAATTTGAATGAAATATAATGAGCTATCCTAATTGGTTCACAACAGTTGATCTTGATTGAAGCAGACATATGACTATGCTCCCCATTTATAAAGTTTGAATTTTTCATCCATGATCTTGAAGAATATCAAAGAGGATTAATTAATATATTATTCTCCCTTTGTTACATTATAAAAATGAATAATTCCTCTTGAATGGGATGCACTTCACAAATTTGTATTTTCTTCTTATGTGAAGCAATCACGATAATCACATTATGACATAGCTTCTTCCTTTGGTATCCTCACCAATTTCTTTATACCTAATGGTCATCGCATGATGTTATCCATAGGGGAAGATAGAGTGTTCAGTACGTGGGTTTAAATATGCATATTGAGAAACTTTATTCTTCAATCTCTCATACAAGTCATCTACATGAGAATGTGTATCAACTTGGCTAGTTCCATGTTTTAGACCATAACCCACATCAACATCGTGATATCTAAGATAGAAATTTTGATGTTTGAACGATTGTATGTATATTGTTTAAAGATTCTAATATGGGGAATTCATGTTGATTATGTGTTTCACTTTACACAGGAAACATGGAAGATCTGAGTTTTGACAAGAAAACAAAGAAGGAAGATATAAGGAGAAGGTCTCAAACCTAGAAGATCAGCAGATACTGTGTTATTTATATATGAACTTATGTATATCTGGATGCTACAAATCTCCATTCTGATGAAATACCAACGATGGAGCTATATCTTTCCTGGATTGATTTTGTTTCAGTTTTAGATGCTTCCTTTAAAGCTTAATATGTGGAAACACTTGATCTATTCCAAGGGATCAAGAGAGACCAAAAAAAAATATGCTTTCCATATACTCACTTCCTGTTGGTTCATGCTTCATGGATTTTGTTTTTTCATCTTGATAGAATTTTACTACACCATTACAACCTCTGAGCTGCAGGTATGTGGGTTTTCTCCGATGCAAAGAATTCATGGTATTAGTTGTAATATTTCTCTGCAACCCACAAGCCACATGACTACTTTTGCTACCCTTTATGGAGGAATCATAAAATCTTGTTTGTCGAACCTTTAAACAACCCCACAATCTGCACACCAAGTGGCAAGTTGATCCAGATGGATATCGGTGGCCACCCACCTATTCCAACTGGCTCACAGACAGATGTCATCTTGACAGTTTCAGTTTTCATCTTGGCAATTTTCTTTCTAGCTTTTCTAGTCCTAAACTTCCGTGGTCGTTTTGAGGCCTTAAACAAAGTTTTTTGGGCCCTCCACAGTCACACTACTAATGGAATCAAGTTGTGATGAAATAATGTGTATTCCTCGGATATACCTTTCCAATGAGCTATCATGCGCCTAAAACAGAGATCGTATGAAAAAGTTATGACCCTAGGAAGTTGATGTACCAACTTACCCCAATGGGCCCACATAAATTTTGGTGCATCATCTCCTATGGTAGGTTTTTCAATGTCTAGAGTTTTTGCATTCATGTTTGATGTAAAAAGTCCTTTAGATCCTCATTGTAATCATTTTCCCACAAATGAGCGAAACTATCACATCTCTTCTCAAAGATGAGCATGGATAAGCATGGGGTGCATGTGGATCTAGAAATAGAATCTTAAACAAAAGATAAGGCTACATTGTTTATAAGCATGGGGTGCATGTGTATCCAACCAAGATCTAGGTAATTCATGATTGGCCAGCCCCAACCACACTCACTGAGTTTCAGATATTTTTAGGCCTTGCCAATTTCTATCGCAGGTTCATGTTGGGATTCTACCATATTGCATGGGCCGTCAGCCAAGTAACTAGGGGTGGTGGTAAGGAAAAGTTCGTATGGGGCCTGTCACAACAACAAGTGTTCAATGATTCGAAGAAATGCTTGGGCTCATCCCCAATTCTCTCACTACCTGACCTGCAACAACCTTTTGAGATCGAGACAAATGCTTCAGACTATGTTGTGGGTGAAATTCTCACTCAACATGGACACCCCATGGCCTATCATAGTGACACAATATCAGATTTAGTCTGTAAGTACCCTAATCATGACAAGTAAATGTAATCCATTATGCAAGCCTCCCGTTAGTAGAGGAATTATATTCTTGGGAAGGAGACAGTCATCCACACCGATCATAAGCCACTGCAGTTCATGCAAACACATGGGATCATAAGCCACTGCAGTTGACGACCTTGATTTGGCCATCCATCTGGGGGTTGAAGGTAGTGGATTTTGTGAGCTTGGCGTCCAACAGTGACCCTAGGCGCGACCAGAATGTGATGAGGAGCTGACTATCCTGATATGAGATGATGGTTTGTGGTATCCCAAAATTTACCCACACTTGCTCGAAAAAGATCTTGGTAGTGGCCTCTGTTGTGATGCTCTTCTTGCAGGCAACCATAATCGCCATTTTATAAAAACGAACAACCACCACAAAAACATAGTCATTTCCTCTCTTGGTTGATAGAAGGCCTGACATGTAGTCCATCGAGATGGATTTCTAGGGCCTTTCAGGATTAAACATAGGGGTGTACAGGCCTTGTTTCTTAATGGTCAGTTTGGAAATGGCATAGGAAGTGCAAGACCTAATATACTTGATGACATATTGTTGAAGTTTCAACCAATAGAAATGTTATTACAACATTGCCACTTTCTTTTCTACGATGAAGTGTCCTGCCACCCACCTATAGTGGGCTTCCAAAATCATCTTCACTCGCTCGCTTTATGGAACGTAGAGATGGACCAGATGGTACAACATCATGTCCTGAAGATGGAAATCAGTGACAGTTTTGTTTGCACCTAGCATATGGTAGGTGGCAGCGAAGTGGTTTTGTGTTCGTAGGAGTTTGGCACTGTGGTTAGTGTTGCAACTAGAAGGTAGCTAAGGCAATCAATGACACGGTTGGTGATTCCTATATTATACTTGATTTTTATATGGAACTGTTGCAAGTATGTGGACCACTTATGATGGTAGTCATTCTACAATTTTCCATGTGTTTGTATGAATTGCAATGGCTTATGATCGGTGTGGATGACTGTCTCATGTCGTTTTAGGCCCTAAACGACATATTTTGGGCCCACCATAGTCACCTCCTACCACGTGGACAGGGGAAGCCCATCGAATGCACAAATGAATATGTCAAATCTAAATTACACGTGTCCTACTTGGTTGCCACATTAGCACCTTAGCATGGACCAATGAGAAAGTGCCACGTGTCTAAGGTAACATCATCATAATATTATTCATGCCTTAGTCAATTTTGGCTTTTGGTCAAGCCTAGATCAATGGATCTTCTAATTTTGGTGAAATATAAATGAATTCCCATGTTCCGATGATAGATAAATGGCTCACCTCGCGTCAGTGAAATATTAACAACGAAGACCAGCATGGAGATCATCGTAGAAAAAACACAAAGAAAATACACTGATGTAATTTTTCACAACGCTGATGACGAAGAGATGATAACTATGCATTCCAATGGGGCACTGTCAGAACCCATCCAGAGCTACCACATGGACATGTGGAATCCACCATATTCATAGGTAAAAGTATCAAATCCGAGTGACACATATCCTATCCTCCCTGCTACATCAGTACCACCATGGAAAAATAGAAAGTTGCCATGTGTCTAGGCTGGTTTCAACAAGATGAGTTGTGCCTTAGCCATTTTTTGGTTTGTGGTTGAGAAATATCTACGATTATCATGCATCCCTAATTCCTTTGATGGATCAATGGTTGTCGTAGTTCCTCATTTGGAGTCCCTTTTGAAACTAATCCTGCAACACCTTGAAGAGGCACCTACGATCAATGATCCAAATCCGATCTTGTCTGTAACTCCAGATCAATGTTCAAGATGAGGTCCTAGAACCTTCTCAAGTGAGGCCAATCAATGGTCCAAATTTATTCCCATGTATCAAATCCTCTCGGTTATGTGTGACATCAACTTGCCACCAGAGCACTGTTAGGGACAACAATATAACTCCATGTGGACAAGTGGAACTCGATAGATGCACAAGTCAACACATCAAAATAGAGTGACACATGTCCCATCTGTCTACCAAATCAGTGGTAGCACAGAACAGTGAGAAGGTGCCATGCATCTAGGGTGACATCAATGCAACAATGTTCATGCTTTTGCTAATTCATTTCTCTTGGTCAAGCTAGATCGATGTCCCTCATACGTCATCAGACTTCCCCTTGTTACTCTATATTGAATATTGAGATGTAGTCTTGTATTACCCTCTTCAAAGTCACATTTGAAGTCCATAACCATACCCCTCCAATGAGATTCTCTGATGGATGGCCCAGATCTATTGTCCGACCCTTTTCAAGTGAGACCGAACAGTCTAGATCTTCTCTCAGACCTATTTCAAGTGGGACCAATAAACAATCTAGATCCTCTCTTGGGCCTCAAAGCATCCTAGCCGAGTGTCATGCCATCCCACTAGTGAAGAACTCTTAAGTCCAACTAGAGGTTTCCACATGGACATATTGAACTTTCCACATACTTAAGTAAAAATCCCAAATCTGGGTGACACGTGTCATGTCCTCCCTGCCATGTCAATACCACCATGGGACAATCAAAAATTGCCACATGTTTAGGGTGACGTCAAAATGACGATGTTTTTCCTTAGTCAATTTTGGGTTTGTGTTTGAGCCAGATCGATGACTCCCATTTCATCTCTAGTTCCTTCAATCAACGATTGAGATGCAGTCTCAAATTTTCCTCGGTGGAATTCTTGTTGAAACCCAGACCCCAACCATTCTGATGGACATGACCGAATGATGGTTCTTATCTTCTCTTGAACCTTTTTAAGGGGGACCGATCAACAACCCATATTTTCCCATGGACCTCTTTCAAGTGGAATCAATCAACGATCCAGATCAAAGCACACTCCCTCTTTCAAATCACTGGTCGAGATTGATCGATCTACAAATAATTCATGGGGCCTAGAAGGTTGTAGAACAACGACTGAGATAGCGCCCAGAGAATGATCCAATGGATTACTAGCAATCTGATGAAAGATACCCTCATTTAAGAGATAAATGGTCAGGATTGATCCCTAAGATTGATCCAATAGCTATTGAGTCGCGTGATCTCTGCAGTTAGGATTTCAAGCTCCTAGCCAAAGAAGAAACGATTGCATGGATTTTTACAAGGTGGAGCTCGATGGATTTTTTTTTTGGTAAATCTCTGGCTACCCCACAATCTTGCTCTATAACATAAACTCATCAAGGTAAAAGGTAATTGGTGCAATTTTTACCAAGGAAAAACCATCCAAGAATCAAGAAGCAAGAAACAGTTTCAAGAATATGGAAGTGGTTTCAAGAAGCATTTTAGGGCATGAGTGAGAGGAATAAAAGAAAATGCAATCACCTATTGTCAAGGTTGACACTTTGGGGAATTTAAGAGTTTCTTATAACAATAATTGTTTGACCATAATCCTTGAGCACAAATGGTTGATAAATGCAACAGACAACTAAAGATTCATCCCCTACATTTAAGTTTCAATCTATGATTCCTCATTCTGTTTTATAAGTGATCTTATAATGCATCTCCTCCCATTCTTGTTTTTCTTGTATCATATCTAATTAATAAAATCTCAGATAGCAAGCCATTCTTCATGTTCAATGTTAGTGTATGATGTTTTCTTATGATGTAGAAGTGATTTCCTCTAAATGTATGGCCATTTCTTGTTAGTTCTTTGTCCATTTAAATGATATGCAGATGGTAACTCCATGTATTTAGATGTATGGATATGTTAACTATTTGATGCATATTTCATTGGTCTGTATACATTTGTTAGAGCTGTTGAATTATTCATTACTCAACACATTGTTCTATTTCCATAAGCTACAAGATTCATTCTCAGCAGTGCCCTCTATGTTTGTATTTTTTTTCTTCTAATTCATCACTTCATTCTCCTTTTAAATATTGATTTCTCTGAACCACTCATAGAAATATGCCTCTGATAGTTGAGAATATTTGTCATTTGAGATGAGACTGTTTAAGGTCCTATAATTTTATAAGAGAAAGAAAGAGAGAGGAAAAACTTCCCAAATAGTTGCATAGTTACCTTACTGCAAATCTGGCCTTAAGATTCATGTTTAGTCTTGTCTCCTGGGGTGCCTTGGCATTGTTCCAATAATGTCCTGGAACATCTTGAGGGATAACATCTGAAATGGCATTGTTGTCGAGGACGTAAGTTGAAGAAATCTTCCCTAGGGATACAAAATTGTAATCTCTGAGACTTGATGGTGAACATGCCTCAAGCACTTGGTTGTTAATATTTCATCTAGTGACTTCATAGAAGAACAATCTGGCCTCTGCCAGGAGACATACTAGAAACCACCCTAACCCTGATCAGATTCCAGGCTATTCAGATCCAAAAAATATTGTGACCTGGAGAAATAACTGAGAACATCATATATTTTCTTCTTCGGGTAACTCTAATCTAGAAATGTCTCCTCCTGCTATTCATCAAAGTGTTGAATCTATAAGTCTCATTGATATACCTGAAAATGAATTTTCTACTTCAAAGTTCCCCCCCCATAACCTTTTATATTGATCCATAATTTGTTTTCAGAATCTAGTCAAGAAGTAGGCTCTTCCATTGGATCTTTCTTGAAAATCCTGTTACTCCCTTAACAAATTTACCGACTTAATGAGAATTGTGACCTCAAAACAAGAACTCTAGCCCTTAAAACCCATATTTTTGCATAAAAAACATGAAAATCAACCCCCAAATCAAAAACTGGTGCTACTGGTAGCACCATTTTTTCTAACTGAGACAAAATTACAATTGTTTTCAAGCATGGCCTTAAAAACACAAATAGTTGCTCAAAAAAATCTTAAAATCAACCCATAAATAAAAAAAAGTGGTGCAACTGGTAGCACCATTTTTCCTAATCAAGTCAAAATTACAACTTTTTTCAAGCATAGCCTTAAACAATAAAATAGATGCTTAGAAAAACCTTAAAATCAACACCTAAATAAAAAAGTGACGCTACCTAAAGAAAAATGTTTTTTCTAAGCGTTAAAATTATAGCTAATTAC
>ML776964.1:1768879-1781831 GCA_009831015.1 Picea engelmannii
TGTAACTCTAAATCAATGGTCGAGATGAGGTCTCAGACCTTACTCAAGTGGGGTCAATCAACAGTCTAGATATACTCCTAGGTATCAAAGCCTCTCGACCAGGTGCAATGTCAGCTTGTGAGTAGAGCACTACCAGGGCCAATTAGAGAACACAATGTGGACAAGTGGAACTCGTCGGATGCATAGGTCAACACATCAAAATAGGATGACATGTGTCCCATCTATTTTCCACATCAACACCAATGTGAACCAGTGATAAGGTTACATGCATCCAGGGTGACGTCAACATGATAATGTTCATGCCTTTTCTGATTTCTTGAGCGTGGTCGAGCTAGATTGACAACCCTCTTACATCGTTGGAATTCCCCTTTATACTCCATATTGATGGTTGATATGTGGTCTCTGAGTCCCATCGTCATAGTCATGTTTGAATTCCATAACCATACCCCTCTAGTGGGATCCTACGATGGATGACCCAGATATGCTCTCGGGCCCTTTTCAAGTGAGACCGATCAAAAATACAGATATTCTCTTAGACCTCTTTTAAGTAGGACTAATCAATGGTGTAGATATTCTCTCAGGCCTCGAAGCATCCTAGTCGAGTGTTTCGTAAGCCTGTCAATGGAGCATCGTCAAATCCAACCAGAGGCTAACGTGGGCATGTGGAACCCACTACATACATAGGTAAAAATCCCAAATCTGGGTGACATGTTTCATGTCCTCCCTACCACGTCACTACCACCGTGGGACAATAGAAAATTTCCAAGTGTTTAGGGTGAAGTGAACATGACGATGTTTTTCCTCAGTCAATTTTGGGTTCATGGTTGATCTAGATCCATGGCTCCAAGTTCATCTCCAGACCCTTTGATCAATGGTCGAGATGTAGTCTTGGATTTTCCCTTGTCGGAGTCCTATTGAATCCTAGACCTCGACCACTCCAATGGACATGACTGATTAATAGTCCATATCTACTCTTGAACCTTTTTAAGGAGGATCGATGAACAAACTTGATTTTCCCCTGAACCTCTTGCAAACAGAACAAATCAACGATCAAGATCAAATCACACTCCCTCTTTCAAATCAATCGTAGATATTTCTCAATCTACAAATATGGGGCCTATAAAGTCACAAATCAATGACCGAGATAGCTCCCTGAGAATGATATGATGGCTGTTGCGTTTTATGCATTTATGGAACTTGATTTATCCAACGGATTAATAGTGGTTCGATGAAACATTCCCTCGTTTAAGAGATCAATGGTTGGGATTGATCACTGATATTGATCCAACAACTGTTGAGTCGCATGATATCTGCAATTAGGATTTCGAGCTTCCAGCCAAAGAAGAAATGATTGTAGGGATTTTTATGGAGTAGAGTTAGATGGATGTTTTTGCTGGTAAATCTCCAACTTCCCCACGATATTTCTCTATAACATAAATTCATTTAAATAAAAGTAATTGGTGCAATTTTTACCAGGGAGAAACCATCCAAGAATCAAGAGGCAGTAAATGGTTTCAATAAGATGGAAGTGGTTTCAAGAAGCAGTTTAGGGAATGAGCGAGAGGAATAAAATAAAATGCAAGAACCCATTGTCAAGGTCAAGACTTTGGGGAATTTAAGAGTTTCTTATAACTAAAGTTGTTTGACAAGAAGCCTCGAGAACAGTTAGTTCATAAATGCAACACGAAACTAGAGATTCATCCCCTATGTTTAGGTTTCAGTCTATATTTACTCATTTTGTTGTATATGTGTTGTTGTAAAGAATCTCTTCCCATTATTTCTTTTCTTGTGTCATCTATGATTAATAAAGGCTCAAAAAATGGGCCATTCTTCATGT
The DNA here is from genome assembly GCA_009831015.1 of Picea engelmannii. Taxonomy (NCBI): domain Eukaryota; kingdom Viridiplantae; phylum Streptophyta; class Pinopsida; order Pinales; family Pinaceae; genus Picea; species Picea engelmannii. Next base: position 1,770,717 of record ML776964.1, read on the forward strand.
TTAGTGTTACTGTATGATGTCTAGTTATGATATAGAAGTGATTTCCTATGAATGTATGACCATTTCTTGTCATTTCTTTGTGCATTTAAATGATATGCATAGGGTACCTCCATGTATTTAGATGTATGAAGATGTTAACTGTTTGAGGCATTTTTCATTGGTTTGTATACACCTGTTAGTGTCATTGAATTCTTCATTACTTAGAATGTTGTTCTATTTCCATAATCTATAGGATTCATTCTCAACAGTTCCCTATATGTTTATCTTGTTTTTTTATTCTAATTCATCATTTCATTATCCTTTTAAATCTTGATTGTCTGAAAAAATCATAGACATATGTCTTTGATAATTGAGATAATTTTTTATCTGATTTGATATTGTTTAAGGTCCTATAATTTCAGAAGATAAAGATAGAGAGAGAGAGAGAGAGGGAAAAACTTCCCAAATAGTTGCATACTTACCTTACTTCAAATTTGTCCTTAAGATTCATCCTAAGTCTTGGCCCCTGGGGTGCCTCGACATCATTCCAATAAAAACTTGGAATATCTTGAGGGATAACACAAGGGATGAAAACCCCACCTTTTTGGGTTGTACCTTTATCAAAATCGAATCTATCAAAGTCCTAACCTCTCTCCATAGCCCTACAAACCCGTAGGATGCAAGTTGTGCTAGGAGAACTTTGCATGTTTTCTCCAATGGAAGTGATAACACTAAACTTGACATATCTGTAGCCCACAATGTGAAACTCTATAGCTCGCAAACATGAACCCTACAATACTAATCCATGAGCTCGTCTCCACAAAACATATCAGTTCCACCACTCGTCGGATTCCATATTTTAAGATAGGTGAAATGTTTTTCAAACTTATTTCTTGTTCCCATAGGCCTTTCACTTTTTATATATGTCTCGCAATCCCACCATCCAACAATAAGTGGTAAAATATTCTCATATACAAAAATCACCAAAAAAGGCATTTCGTACGTCCATCAAATTCAAATAACCATAAACAAATAAAAGTACACAAACAATACAATATACTCGGATAAGTGAAGATTGAATCATGTGAAACATAAAGGATTTGTGCAATTCGATTTAAAAGATAATAACTATTTTTAGCCTTTTAAGATTCAAAAGAATGAAACAATTAACTAGGATAGGGGTTGGAGTTGATTTCCTTTCAGGAATCTTGAAAGAAGATGATAGTACCTAATATGTTGGGAAAAATGAAATGGGTTATAGGTTCAAGATTTCTCCTCTTATGGAAATGATAATAACGTGTGAGAGATGGTGATATGACACCACAACATTCTATAACCCTCGGGGAATTGATAATACAAATATCCAACTCCTAAAAATAAAAATCTGAATTAAATAGAGGCATCACCTCTTCCCTCTCATCACGTATTTTTCAGAAAACTTGTCTAACAACTTTAAGAGAACATAATAGGGACATGGAAACTTAATTCAGTAGTGAGGATGGATCATGTGCGAGCCTCTATGGCCACAAAATTATTGGGAATAGACCCCATCTTCTAGTTAATTCCACCTGGAGGAACCGTTGGAATCCAACAATACCAAATGTAGGAGGGGATTCACTTGTTTTAAAAAAACCCAGAGCACCCATTCTTAGATAACATAGGATCCAATCATAGAGATGGAAGTAATACATAGTCCAACCTAAGGTCCATATATTTCAATAATAATAGCCAATTTTTGACCACACAACAATGACAGATCAGAGGAATATAGATCGAAAACTATTCATGTCCGTAAAAGAAGAAGGATGAGGGGAACATCTACATTTTCTTCTTACCCAACTGAGTTCCCCAAACAGGTGCAAGAGGTACGGGATCAATGAACAAGTATTCATGTCTTTGGTTTTCATGTGGACCAAATTTTCAGAGATGATGCCCTCCACCACCAAATATTTAGTTTCTCAACTTCCTAAGGAGGTCAGATTAGGAAGGAATATTATGTAAAGAGTTTGTTTGTTTTCTTCTATAAAGGAAAAAACGAAAATGTAAAATGGATGGGAAAAGGGGAAGTTGTAAAGTTAGTAAATGTGAATCTCCACCATTAGGAAGTCTAATAGTCTTTCTTAATTTATAAAAGGATGTCTCATGTAAATAAGGTGGGGGGAGGGGGGGATGGAGAACTGAATTTGAGTGATGTATAACTATTTATTAATATTTAAGGTGGATTAGAAAGCTCTTGTCTTGTTATTGTATTTCTAAGATGAACTATTTATGTTAGCATCAGAATTCACACCTAGACTACTGTAGGTGTAATCCTAATACCCATCAAAATATAAATAATGAAATCAATTTTATGGTTGGTGGATTATTAAGAAAGAGAAAGAAAAAGGGAAGCAAACTATATACAAAGGCATTCCATTGGGCATGGAGTCATAACATCTTGCAGATTGAAGGAATTTGAGTTGCACATCAGACAAATCTTATATACTACTAGGTATAAGAATGGAGAGAAAAACATAAATCATAATGTTCACAAAACATAGATCCTCTCTATTGAATGGACTGAATAATACATGAACAAAACAACATATAACATGAAATCACTGTGACTCCTTTGCAACTCATGAATCTCCTAATCACAAGAAACCATGATCTTCACAGTCTGCAATTTTATTCAACTGAAATGATTATCGTCATGCACACAAATTTCTTCTTGCAAAAACCCCCTCCTGGGTCATGAAATGAACCCTTTCATTAACAAAACAACTTTTATGTATAGTATTTTGTTCCTTCCTACTCTAAATAGGTCGAATCCCAAGTGGTTGCATTGGATTCCATTTCTCTAGGAGTTGTTACAACAAGGTGAAACATAAAATCCACCTAGCTCGTAATTTTTTGGATCTTGTCTATTGTGATAAATGCCTTTTAAAACATGTCATGTTGATTGATATGGTGATAGAACACATGTCCCTGATGTCCAAATACCTCCTAGGAAGCCATTCAAGCCATTTCTAATTGTTGGAATCCCTCCCATAATTCATATTTATCAAAGTATTAGAGTTTGCAGCGCGTCTACAAGATTCGTTGCAAACTTTCCTGTAAGTGATGTTTTCGACTTCTCTCCCAAACGACGAACTGGGTTGGGCTGATTTTTGGTCAGCAAGTCAAAGAAATTATATTTCTCCTATAAAAAAATTTCAAACAAACCCAGTTTGTATATTTCAATATATGATGAAAATACAATTTTGTTGTGCATTAATTTGTTGCAAACTGCCAGTTACAGAAAATTTCGCTGCAAACTCTCTGTTTTGAGTGTTTTCACATTTGAAACTTGTTCCGACTGGTATATTTTTTATAATGGTCTTAGATTTTGTCATTGATGAGGATAAATCTTGTGATACCTATCCCACAACAACAACAAAAAAAACACTCCCAAAAGGATAATTTCACAAACCCTAGTTTCCATTTGCATCTTTTCTTGATCTTTGGTAGTAATCAAGTGAAGTTTCATTTCTTTGAAAACTTGACATAAATATCGATAGCATGATAGGAGTAAATTGGTAGGCCCAATATAAAAATATTTGGACTTTGAACATCACCTTTGGTGCTTAGGTTTGAGTTTGGTAACATATAGCAGATTGGAAATTTGCAAAGGATATTGTCATTTAGTGATTTCTATATGAATTTGGCCCTTATTATAGTCTTTAGCAAGCTACCTATGTATAAAAAACATTATGATGTAAAAATTCCTTAACTTCCATAGAGCCTTGCCACATATGTTATTTTGGCCAAAATTTGATGATGCAAATATCAATGTTAACATTTGGCCCCATCGGGGATGCCATGCTCCCTGACGGCTTCCAAGAACCTGTATACCATGTGCGTTTCCATTGGGTTTTTCTTAGTTAGAAGACTGCCAAACTGAAAACACTATACAAACTGAAATCCTAATAGTATTGTACTACACACTAAAACTACTATTGTTGAAACTAACCATGTTGAAAACAAAAATGCAAAACTATTGAATGTTGAAAAGATGTTCAAAACTGTGAGCTTATTAGCAAGCCATCCTACTCTAACAGTTAATCCGTGAGTTGTTCATTCATGTGAAATAAAAAACCCAATGCAACCATGCAAGGACCTTGTCCATTGGATGAACTCCTTGCACATCTTTGTTCAAGAAAAATAAAATACTCACTTAATGACAACTTAAATAAAAACTTGTAGACAAACTCAATATTTACCACATATGAAAACTTAGTCCCTTCCATTGATTCCAAACATGTTTCAAAAAGATCCTCAAATAAATAAAAAATGATATCAAGGCCTTGAACAAAACTGTGACTCTAATGTGTGAGCTCTCCAACTGCATTCTCCCTTTCATGCAATTTAGTTAATGGAATATCATAAACAGGCTAAAATTATTTATGAAATTGTTGTACTGGAACATCATGTTGCAAGAATAACATAGTTGACTGTGACAATAGCTCGTCATCATCCACAAGGGAAGATACATGAATTTCAATTTTAAGATTAGTTTTATTCTCAAATTCATAACGGTTGCATGACTAAGTATTTGAACTAATAAAATTCCTCATATAAGAAGCTATAGGATCATTAAGATCATGGAAAAATTGTTGTTGATTCATAACATTGTCATTCTGCTCCAGAAAACCCATGTGGTTTAGCTCAAATCCCTCAACTTCATTAGTGATTTCACAACCTTTTTTAAGCAAATTGTCACACATTATTTTTTTCACCCCTATGACTGTTAATGATGTACACCTATCCTTCATCTTTAGAAGGATCAATGGCCTAAATCCCTAAAGAAGAATGAAGATACATTTTCCCCAAAAGATGAAAATTTTCTTTTCCTCTGTAAAAATCTTATAAAAAGGGATCGTCACACCTTTCTTAGTGTTAAGGGTGTGACAATTTAGGATCGTCAAAGGTTGCACCACAGTGGCCTGCGGTGTTGTCGAAATTTGCTCAGTTTTAAGGGTGCAATGATCTTGTTTACAAAGAAAAAGAGTATCTTCTTGACGTTTCTAGAATGGAAGCTTCGAGGGTGAGGTGGCCTCTGATCAATTTGGATCTGAGTCACATCCCTGTTCTAGTGGGATCATCCTAACCTCCTCACCCTATCCTTTTCATCTTATAAAAGGAGAAGAGTTATCATGGGGAAAGCTAGTTGGCTAGTGCTTGCCTAGTAAATTCTTGAATTAGCTAGTTCTTGGGTTTTGTAGCTTGGAGTTTTTGGAGCTTCTATGTTGGATTTGAGTTTCACTTTTGCAAGGTGATATTGTGAGTGACTTTCAAATCTACAATCTCAGAATCCATGGAGAAGAAGTGTGTGGGAAGAAAGAAATCGTTGGAAGGGACCCTACAACATCAAGGCATTGGTTGTATTCTCCTTTTCATCTCTTTAATAAAGTGATATATTTCTTTCCCATAAAATTGGTCTTATTTTATTGTATGACTCCTTGATCACATACATAGGTTTTGTTGAGTATACATCGTTTCTTTCACTTCGTTGGATTATGTCGTTTTATAGGTTCAACATCCCATAAGCCTTGGAATGGAGTGAGGATGACACTAGCGAGGTCAAACGACATTTAAAATGTATGTCATTTATCTTGTGTTAGTTAGTATGCTTGATAGTTAAAACTTAGGGAAAGTTTTATATTATGTATTGTTTTGTTCTGTTATCACCCTATAAGTTATAGGATCAACTGGTGACTAGAATATTATCTATCTCTAGTGTTTTTGTTGACAAATGATTTTTCATTCTTCAAATAATTTGAAAAAGAAAAGAAAAAAGAAAAAAGAAAAGAAAGAAAAGAGAAAAAAAAAAAAAAAGAGGGNAAAAAAAAAAAAAAAAGAGGGCATAAAAGAATTTCAATAAAGACCCATGCAATAAATAGTAACTTGGTCCATACCTTTCAAGCATGGCCAAGTTCTTTTTAAATTGATGTTGATAGGGTTAGTGAATGAGTTTGGCTAAACAGTTTAATCTTAGCCAAAGTATCTAGGTTAGATTAGTGAATAAATTTGACCGAACTGTATAATCTTGGTCAGATAGCCCCAGGGTAGAGAAATTTCTTAGCCCAAAAGTCTAATCTGGGTTAATTGTCATAGGAAGCTAGGTTAGAATATAGGTTGGTTGCTTTATTTCTTTGTTTCAATAAAAACTAGCTGGATGTAAATGTTGCACCATGTTTTAGATTCTTTAAAGTGGTGTTGGTCAAGCCCCATGGTGGTGTATACAGGAAAAGCCTTGGAAAAAACCCGTGAAATGAACTTATCCTAAGTTTCCTCGGCGCATGTATTTTTCGCAAACTCACTTATGCTCCATTCATATATCAATGGTCCAGATGATTGCGCCCAGATCTACGGTGGACAGATTTTTCCAGACCCCCCCGACCGTTCTATCTTTAACGGAAGGGGGGGGTCCGGAATTGCTGATAATACTCGCGCGCATCTGGACGGCTCAGGTTCATGTGTGTATATCTACGATCAGTATTGGATTTCATACCCCCCCATCCGTTCTACCTTTAATGGGGGGGGGGGGTCCAGAATGTGTGATAAACAACTCGCATAGATCCGCGGCCAAGAAGCAAGTGCCCAGATCAATGGATACAAGTGTTTTTCAGACCCCCCCGAATGATATTCTTTTAACTAAGGGGCGGGGGTCTATAATGGAATCTTTCCTCTGGCGGACCCCTGTCTATACGTGGTGTTAGAGCTCTGTAATTTGCCCAAGGTTGTAAGGCAATCACAAAGGTAACATCAAAACCGCTTCGAGTCTAGGATCTAGCCCTCCAAGACTCAGAGAGGGATCTCTCTGTCTGATATAGCTTTGTTTTAATAGGTATTAGTCTAGTTATGCAAGTGTGGGGTTGGGGTTTTTAAATAGTTGTTTTGGAACAACAAGGAGGGCCATTGGGCAAATGGGGTCTGCACTTAAAATGTGATTCACTTCTCAGATATGGACAAGGCTTTTACACAGGGCAAGGTATTGGAAGTGTTGGATCGAAGTGAGTTTTGATGGTGTCGATTTGAGGAAGAATCAGAGGAGGAAAAAGCAAGCAAATGAGCAGTTAAGAATTCATAAACTAGCTTTTTAGAGGAGAAACATAAAGATTATCACAAGATCAGAGGCAAAGTATTTCACAATAAATTCTGCTTCTATTACTCTTCTTCTGATAATAAGAATTGAAAACACATCAAAAGATAACAGGAAAAACTTAACAAAGACAAGAAACACCACCAACATTTCCACACAGGAATCCTGTGAACATCATGCTCATTTCTGATAGATCATTTGAAGATTACAAAAAGGTTTTCTGGCCAAGCTCAGCCCATAGTCCAATAAGGAACCTCACAGGTCGAACTCTTTTACATTAAAATCCTCCGAATAAATAGGTTATATCATCCCAATAAGTTTCGGAATTCGGTTTAACCGCCTCGGCCAAAAATAGCCACCACTCCCACAAAATTTGGAGCTTTTTGCCATGAAAAACGGACTGGTTTTCTGTGAAAAAGGGGTCCGAACAGACGTGTTTTTCTCTTGAAAGATGATACCTGGGAGAAAAATGAAGGAGGTTATTGTATATGGGAATGTTCTAGACAAAAAAATCCTTCGGTTTTGCCAAATTCGTCCCTAGCTGGCCGTAATAGCTCCTGCAAGATTGGGACTGTAATGGAAAATTGAGAATCTGGAAAGATGGGCCTCGAAGATGTCTTCAATTCTCCATACTCGTAGCTCCTTTGCAAAAAATGATAGAGGTTTTTTTTCTTCAGCCCGTTCTGAGAAAAACCCTCTCTCGGATTTGTAAAATCCATCTTCGTTTGCCCAAAAACTTCCTCGGGCGACAACATGGTGAAACAAGAAAAAATTGGCAAAAATATGGAAAAGTGGTTTTTTTGGTGAAAAGCGGTATTCCGGACCCCCCCAAGGTGGTAAGCGGTTTTTTTGGGGGGCGATCAACTGGAATGAGAACGCGACACATGGAGGGAGGGTGTTATTTGAAAACTACTATTTCGGACCCCCCTCTCGTTAAATTCTGGATGGTGAGGGGGGGCCCAGAATTTTTTAGGGTCGTTGATTAAATTGTATGATTTGAGTGGAGTGTACGGGGTGTATGAAGGTGCGTGGAGGTAGCTGTGGGAGGGAGTGTGAAGGTGTGAGTGGAGTGTGACGTAGGAGTGAGGTATGAGGGGGGTAGACTTAGGGTAGCGTAGGTTAGTTTAAGTTTTTTTAATTTTATTATTATATGTTTTATTCTTCACGTTTTGTTTTATTTTTATGTTTAGTTTTTTATATTTTATTTTATTTTTATGTTTTGTTTTTTATTATTTTTGTTTTAATATTTAATATATTTTATATTGTTTTTGTATTTTCTTTTTATTTAATTTTTATGTTTTTGTTTTTTAATTTTTTTTATTTAATGTTTAATTAATCCTAATTACTAACCTAGTTACTAACTTAGGTATTAATATTAACTTAATTAATTAACAATTGATTAATTACTAACATTCTAATTTAATTGTTAATTAATTAATAATTAATTTATTATTATTAACAGGTTTAATTGTGACTATTAACCTAACGTTTTATCCTAAGTCTGTTTATTTATGGGGGGGTAAGATTTGCGAAGGGGTGTAGTTGACTGGACAAAGGACAAGGGGGTGAGGGCATAACGGTGGATGAAGGATGTCGAAAAGGTGATGGAATCAGGCAACAAAGATGGATGATATGTATAGATAGAGGGCCCACCAGAGTAAAACTCCATTCCAGACCCCCGAAGAATACCTTGAGGCGTTGATCTACGTGCTTTGCTTTCAACCGCAGATCTGTGCATGATCTTTAACACACATTCCGGACCCCCCCTCCATTAAAGGCAGAACGGACGGGGGGGTCTGGAATCCAATATAGACTGTAGATCTAATCGCTGAAACTTGGGCCATTCAGATGCACACACACATTTATCTGCGATTCCGGACCCCCCCCGCCATTAAAGGTAGAACGGTCGGGGGGGTCCGGAAAAACTTGTGAACCGTAGATCTCAGCACCAGCTTCTCGACCATTCATTTATGCGTTGTCTTTACTCTGTTAGTGCGAAGTCATATCTTCTCCAAAACTTAGGATAAGTGCATTATGTGGATTTTGTGCACTACTTCCCTTGAAAATAATTTGCAGAGATGAAATATTATTTTCAAACCTATACACCTAGAGTGAAAAATTTCCAGTCAACAGATGATCCTATGAATTATAGGGTTATAACAGTGGCTCCACCTGGGGATGGCGGATTCTTTCCGGAGGTGTCAAGAACCACAGACCTATGAACCTACAGACCAGTGTTTTATCCATTGGGCTGATCCCAAAATCTTATTCTGCAACCTGTACCTGTTTTGATCTTGCAACTGAAAACAAATCAAATGAACACTGCTGAAAAAGAGATGCTCAGAATGCTGAGATTATTCACATTGTCCTACCTACCCTATGCTACTGACAATTTCATCATTCTAAATGATACAATAATGCCAGTGCAGCCAATCAAGTAGTTGTTGAGACCAGATGACTGTTTGATTTCTTGTTAGCACAGTGAAAAGCGCAGCTTGATCTTTTGCCCATCGACTCAAAACTGCAAAGTGAAAAGTCCATTGCCGAAAACATGATTGATCTTTATCATAGAGACCTCGACAATATTGAAAAACAAAAGTAATGTCAGAGAAAGATTGAGGCTCTACAGTGAGAAAATTCTCCATATAGGTAGCTACAGGATCGAGGTAGAAATCACATGTTCCTTGATTCTTGGATGGCAGCTCTGGCACTGTATATGTGTTATCTTGACCCTCGTGCATTTCCTGACATGGCTGAAACTGCTTTGAAGGGATTTGTAATGTGACTTCTGCTGAACACACCCCTGTAGCTGACTGTCCTAACATATCCATATTATAGCAGCGTTTTATCCCATAGCTGGATGATGGGGGATGATTTTGACCCCACAGGCCATCCAACCGATCAACTATTGGATCCTGAAAAGAATGACAAGACTGTTGCATTGATTCAAATGATATTTCCTGACCTTTTATGTATTTATCCTTCAACACTTGTCCAAGAGTCTCCTTCAAAATTTGAAATGAATTAAAGCACAACGGTACAGAGTTATTTTGGATTAACTCAGAATTTGCCTCAGGCTTTAATCTTTCATATGAAATTTGAAAATCGAAGTAGGGAAAGTGATGTGATTCTGGGTTTAGGACAGCCTCCATATACTTAATGGCATCATCAATTGATTGATCAGAGGAATTTTTGTCTTCACTATTTACAACTGACCTAGAGTTTCTTTTCAGAAATTGAAAAGATGAGAAACATAAAGGCAAAGTGTCTTCACTTACTCTGAGATTTTTTGTCTCTTCCTCATCGTTGTCATGACTGTTGTGCATGGGATGATTGTCACATCTGAACTGTAAATGATCTCCTTCCTGCCAATGACATGCTGTTGATTTCTCTGAACAAACAACCTCTATTTCAGCTCCATGATCATCCTCATACTGGTTACACTTGGGTAAATCATCCATGGATGAAATGCCATTGAACATACATATCATGTCAGCTGGTTGTTCCTCTACAAGTCGAGATGGAGCTTCATCTTTGACTGTGTTGTGAATTGAATACATGAATGAATCATTATTCAAACCATGGTACCCAGGATGAGCAAAAATATGTTTGGGGACTGTGACCGTGTCATTCTTTGAAAACAATAGAACATGATGTCTTTGGACAACAAGCTCCTCTTTTATGTTAATCCTTTGCATCATCTTTTCCATGGCACTGGCCAAAATCTCCAGTTTAGCTTCTGATGACTTCATCTGCTCCATTTCTTTGTCCTTTAACTTTGACCTCTTGATCAGTAAGTTGGTCTCCACATCAACTGCAATGCTCTGCATTTCTTCAAGGCTTGTAGTGTTCCTTTCTCTTAATTGGAATGCCATCTCAGGATCAAAGGCTTCTGGGAAATGCAATTTGGCTAAACCAGGAGGTGGCCTTACATCCACAGGTATTGAATGATACACCTCATTGAACCTTGCTGAAAACTGTTGTACTGTTTCCCCGGGTTTTCTTTTCAAGTG
>ML776964.1:1781881-1808681 GCA_009831015.1 Picea engelmannii
AGGATCAAAGGCTTCTGGGAAATGCAATTTGGCTAAACCAGGAGGTGGCCTTACATCCACAGGTATTGAATGATACACCTCATTGAACCTTGCTGAAAACTGTTGTACTGTTTCCCCGGGTTTTCTTTTCAAGTGGTCATACTATTCTAGGAGGAGGAAAACATTTCCCATGACCACCCACCTATCCAAGAAAACTTGCATGAACTACTGAAAATTTATGATGCTTGTGGCTGGAAGGTTCCTAAACCAATCTTTAACTTTACCTCCCAGAGACAGGGAAAACATTCTGATGCAGACATCATCTTCTTCTACCTCAAAGAGGTCAAGAAAATCCTCAAGACTTTGGATATGCTTTTCAGCAGTAATATTGGCATTCTCTCCATCAAACCTGGGCATATTATTGATGTAATTGATAGGGAGGTCATGGAGAATAGGAGGCAAATCTAGAGGCTTGTATCAGTCTGGGAATTTTGCAAGCACATGAGATGAAGAAAGAGGCTTACAACCATCCAGAGGTTTAGCAAGAGTTGGAGACAAAGCATGAGGCTTATGTCTCACTAGGGTTTCTACAGGTGCATGTGGGATGTGCATGGGTGTATGAGTACGTTCATAATCTACAATTGGGGATATGATCTCTTGAGACTCATCAATTGACTGATGGTCAAAGTAATCTTCAACAATACACTTTTGATCAGGCTTAGAAAAAGACAAGACATAATTGCAGATAAAACCAAAGATGTCTTGAATGCAATTTGAGCTTGAGTACCTGGTCTTTCTAGGTTGTTTGGCCATTCTTCAAGTTATTCCTCCAGTGGACTCTTCGAGTTGGCACTGTCTGGAGCTGATTGGAGTCACCAGGTGAATGATCTCAACCTTCTTGTGTCTGGTCACTGTCCACCATCAGTGATCAGATCTGGAGCTTTGACGTATACTACTGGGGAAAGTTCCCCAGTGGAGTCGCCATTATGTTATCGCTCTGTAATTTTCCCAAGGATGTAACGCGATCACAGAGGTAACATCAAAACCGCTTCGAGTCTAGGATCTAGCCCTCCAAGACTCAGAGAGGGATCTCTCTGTCTGATATAGCTTTGTTTTAATAGGTATTAGGCTAGTTATGCAAGTGTGGGGTTGGGGTTTTTAAATAGTTTTTTTGGAACAACAAGGAGGGCCATTGGGAAAATGGGGTCTGCGCTTAAAATGTGATTCACTTCTCAGATCTGGACAAGGATTTTACACAGGGAAAGGTAGTGGAAGTGTTGGATTGAATTGAGTTTTGATGGTGTCGATTTGAGGAAGAATCAGAGGAGGAAAAAGCAAGCAAATGAGTAGTTAATAATTCATAAACTAGCTTTTTAGAGTAGAAACATAAAGATTATCACAAGATCAGAGGCAGAGTATTTCACAATAAATTATGCTTCTATTACTCTTTTTCTGATAATAAGAATTGAAAACACACGAAAAGATAACAGGAAAAACTTAACAAAGACAAGAAACACCACCAACATCTCCACACAGGAATCCTGTGAACATCATGCTCATTTCTGATAGATCATTTGAAGATTACAAAAAGGTTTTCTGGCCAAGCTCAACCCACAGTCCAGCAGGGAACCTCACAGGTCGAACCCTTTTACATTAAAATCCTCTGAATAAATAGGGTAGAACATCCCAATAAGTTTTGGAAGTCGGTTTAACCGCCTCGGCCAAAAATAGCCACCACTCCCACAAAATTTGGAGCTTTCTGCCATGAAAAACGGACTGGTTTTCTGTGAAAAAGGGGTCCAAACAGATGTATTTTTATATTGAACGATAACAAATGGGAGAAAAATGAAGGTGGTTATTGTATATGGGAATGTTCTGGACAAAAACCTCCTTCGGTTTCGCCAAATTCGTCCCGAGCTGGCCGTAACAGCTCCTGCAAGATCGGGACTGTAATGGAAAATTGAGAATCGGGAAAAATGGGCCTCGAAGATGTCTTCGATTCTCCATACTCGTAGCTCCGTTGCACAAACTAAGAGAGGTTTTTGTTTTTCATCCCGTGATGAGAAAAAACCTCTCTCGTATTTTTAAAATCCGTCTTCATTTTCCCAGAAACTGCCTCGGACGACGACATGGTGAAACAGGAAAAAATTGGCAAAAATATGGAAAAGTGGTTTTTTTGGTGAAAAGCGGTATTCCGGACCCCCCCCAAGGTGGTAAGCAGTTTTTTTTGGGGGGGGGTCCACTGGAATGAGAACGCGACACGTGGAGGGAGGGTGGTATTTGAAAACTACTATTCTGGACCCCCCCCTCTCGTTACATTCTGGATGGTGAGGGGGGGTCCGGAATTTTTTAGGGTTGTTGATTAAATTGTATGATTTGAGTGGAGTGTACGGGGTGTATGAATGTGCATGGAGGTAGGTGTGGGCGGGAGTGTGAAGGTGTGAGTGGAGTGTGACGTAGGAGTGAGGTATGAGGGGGGTAGACTTAGGGTAGCGTAGGTTAGTTTAAGTTTTTTTAATTTTCTTATTAAATGTTTTATTCTTCACGTTTTGTTTTATTTTTATGTTTAGTTTTTTATATTTTGTTTTATTTTTATGTTTTGGTTTTTATTATTTTTTTTATAATATTTAATATATTTTATATTGTTTTTGTATTTTTTTTTTATGTTTTTGTTTTTTAATTTGTTTTATTTAATGTTTATTTAATCCTAATTACTAACCTAGTTACTAACTTAGGTATTAATATTAACTTAATTAATTAACAATTGATTAATTACTAACATGCTAATTTAATTGTTAATTAATTAATAATTAATTTATTATTATTAACAGGTTTAATTGTGACTATTAACCTAACGTTTTATCCTAAGTCTGTTTATTTATGGGGGGGTAAGATTTGCGAAGGGGTGTAGTTGACTGGACAAAGGACAAGGGGGTGAGGGCATAGCGACAGATGAAGGATGTCGAAAAGGTGATGGAATCAGGCAATAAGGATGGATGATATGTATAGATAGAGGGCCCACCAGAGTAAAAATCCATTCCATACCCCCGAAGAATACCTTGAGCCGTTTATCTACGTGCTTTGCTTTCAACCGTAGATCTGTGCATGATATTTAACACACATTCCAGACCCCCCCCCTCCATTAAAGGCAGAACGGACGGGGGGGTCCGGAATCCAATATAGACCGTAGATCTAATCGCTGAAACTTGGGCCATTCAGATGCGCACACACATTATCTGTGATTCCGGACCCCCCCTGTCGTTAAAGGTAGAACGGTCGGGGGCATCCGGAAAAGCTTGTGAACCATAGATCTCAGCGCCAGCTTCTCGACCATTCATTTATGCACTGTCTTTAATCTGTGAGCTCGAAGTCATATTTACTCCAAAACATAGGATAAGTGCATTATGTGGATTTTGTGCACTGCTTCCCTTGAAAATAATTTGCAGAGATGAAATATTATTTGCAAACCTATACACCCAGAGTGAAAAATTTCTAGTCAACAGATGATCCTATGAATTATAGGGTTATAACACGTGGCATCGATCTATTGGTCCTGAGTCCCATCGCCTCCTACGGACTGGCATACCTTTGTCACCTCCTGATGTCATCATCCACCTTTCCCGAAAGAGTCACGTCCCATAATTTTTGTCATTCCTTCCCCCCCATTCACTCATGGCAAGCCCCCTCACCATGATCATTACCCCAATCGGTAACTGCCACATCACTCGCCATCTCACACTCTAAGTGATCCGTTGGCCATTTATTACTGGATAACCTATCCGTTAACCAACTGACCTATCTCCCACGCCCAACGGACACCCGTTTACTCAAAACTACCCTTATTCTCCCTACTTTCGCCATTTACCCGCTCATCACACCAGAGAAATTCACACCATTTTCCCCTCCATTACAGTCAGTTGCCCCCATCCACAGTCATCCCCGCTAACTTTGTTCTTCTTGCAGGTACTGTTGCAGTAATGGCGCCAAAGTCAAAACAAGCAGAAGAAGAAGAGAATCTGTTTCTCCTGCCTCCTGTCTACCTAGATAGGATCCCACTGGTCGACAAAGATCGCTTAATTGTAGATACAAAGTGTGATTTTGATTTCGTAGACCTCTAGTCGTGGCTCAAGGAAGTCTTCCTGGACTAGAGTGACGAAATTGGACTCTGGGAGTCCAATTTACCCCTACATCTCTTCCCTCAGATTCATCCTTTTCCAGATTTCACCCTCAAGTGCCAAGCCCACTACATTCCTGAACAAAGAGTCGTCATCTCCTCGCCCGGAGAAATCCTGTTCCTCATCACGCCTGAATCCATCGACCAAATGATGCAAATTCCCTTATCTGAGTCTACATCACCCTTCAACCTGGAAATTCCTACAGAATTATACCAGAAAATGACCTTCCCCCAAAGAGCTCAAATATTTGAGCTTTTCCTCCCACCATCTGCTCAATTTCCCTCCACAAATACCCCTTATCCTTCTTCCATGTTTTCGACCAAAGGAAACTAGATCATCTCGTCCCTATGTGCCTTGTTAGGATACTATTCAGATCAGTGGGTAGATGATCCCATTCTGGGATTTTTATCCATCTTCTCTACCGATGAGAAGCCCACCACCCAGTTCGATTTTAGCACGTTCCTCAAAAATAATATTCACGAACAGTTTGTAAATTTCACCACGGAAGGCATGTTCGGGTACTCATCCATACTGGCATATTTGTTTGTTTTCTTCCAAGTGGACAAATTCATTTTTTCCATGCAGAAGATGGATGGAGATGGTAGACCCCAGGCAGTGACCGCATGGACCTCCTTTCTCAAGCATAACTCCACAGAGTTCAGTTTCAAAGAGTTCATTGATCAATTCTACCACCCAGTGGTAAGTATGCTTAGCAGTAGGCCCGAGCCTCAGATAAATGATGAAGTTCAGAGGATCCTGCATCTCTTAGATCACACAAAGACAGGTGATTGGTATTTATACCAAAATGACACTGATATCAGAGTATACAAGTGCGAGTTAGCACCGTATAAGCTACCCAAATACCTGCCTGTCAGAATTTTTTCTTTGGAATATATAAGGTAGATGATAAACTCTGATGATATCCATTTTGTGGCACTAAAGAAAAAGAAACAGCTCAGGATCAAAGGGCATATTGTCTCTTTCATCTGCAACAATCGTGGCACTGGAGAAGAAGCAGACAAGTTGCTGAAGGAGATGAAGTTCTTCATGAGTTTCCCATGGCATTACGATCCTTGTGGGATTATCTCCGAGATGAGAGTGAAAAATAAGAACATCCCATATGCCCACTAAGCTAGGCCTGAAGTCGAGAAATTCGTGAACCAGACAGCATGGGAACCTAACACCTTGGTCAAAACAGAGCAGCAGGATCCCCCGACCACTATACCTCAAACAACCACACCACAGGTCCCAAAAGAGAAAAGGCCTAGGCAATATTTATCTCCGCCTGTCACTGAGGTATCGCCAGAAGAATTCCAGTTGCATACCAAGAGGCCTAAAACCATTTCAGCTCCAAGCTCGACCAGGGAAAAAGAAGCCCCATCTACTATAATGACCAATGTTGATAGACCACCCCTCGGTGCAAGCCTCCATCATGTCATTATCTCAGCATTGCCGAAGAAATCCATAGATTCTCCATCGACCACCTAGCCAGGCAAGGTGGGACTGAAGCTGAGTATCTTTGAAAAATATGAGCTGATCAAGAAAAGAAACCAGACCCTCACCAGTAGCACTTGCACCCAGTTCTGGAAGTAAACATCGACTGCACAACATAGGCTTCTATCGACATTCGACACCGAGAAGGGAAAAATGCATATGGCATTCCTCCAGGCACAGGTTCCAGATCCAAAGGTGATCACTGATTACAAAAGGGCCACCTTCGAATTCCAGACGAAGGATGTGCATCTGGCTCATCAGATGGATCTGCACAAGAAGACAAGGGAAATGGTCTTTTATACGTTGGTGCATGCTTCCACTACTGCGTCCAAATTGCAAGTGTCCCTGAACAATGTTCAAACACAACTGAAGTTAGAGAAGATATCATCCTTTTCCAAGGACAACAGAATCAAGACTCTGGAGGAACTGGTCCTCAAGATCGACTATGATCCTTCGAACGTGAAAGCAGCCGAGGAGATGATTAAGAAGAAGAATGCTAACATAGCCTCCTTAAGGAAACAATTGAAGCTCCCGCCCACAGAGGATTCGCAGGCGAAGGAGATAGAAAAGAAAGAAGGAGAAAAAGACGAAATGCTCAAACTACTCATGGAGCAGAATGTACAACTTAAGGAAATGGAAGTCGAGATGGAGAATCTGGTAAAAGAGAAAGAACAACTGAAGCCAATGGAAGTCATTCCATTGAGCGCCATTCCAATTTCGGGAGTGAGCACGACATCAGTGATAGAAGTCCCATCTGCGACTCCATTGACATCCCTAGAAAAGACAGCCGACCTTGCTAAGTCTATGGAAAAGATGAACCTGTAGGAAACAGAGATCATGAATCTCAAAAAGGAGATTGAGAACCTTCAAAAACTCAAATCTTCCTTTCAGATCAGCCTCTCCAAGGAAAATCAAGTGACAGATCAGCTCAAACAAGAGTTACAACAGCTTCGGAAGCAAACAGTGGCAGGAAAAACTTTGGCCGAGGTTAAAGAAAGTGTATGGACAGACATCACCAAGTCCATGAATGAGATATGGCCTATGATACAGATCATGTTTGAGCAAAATGAATTGGTGCAGAGAAGCAAACAGGTCATTGAGAAGATCAGGTCAGAATTGGGAGAGATGCCAACACAGGCGAACGCGATCATCAAGTTCCTAAATTCTAAGACCAGGGAAGAGCTGGAAGAGATGAAAATTGAAGACAAAACAGAGACCATCCTTGAGGTCAAAAGAGTTTTGAACAAGAGAGGATTAATGCTTCAGCTGGAAGAAAAGGTTCAGGCCATGGACCTAGGGGTTTAAAGATTCTTTAGTAAGATTGAGGCTCTACAGAAGAAAGGAATTCCTGGTCTGAAGGTAATCAATGATAAATTGATGACACTCCCAGACTACAAGAAGAGATTGGCCGATGTGGCTAAGGAAAGTTCAAATTTTGCAGGAATTCAAGGCAGCATCACTGTCAAGGCGTTTCTAGATGCACTTCAGTGGGACATCAGTATTCAACATGAGATTCGATACATTTTCGTCACCAAACCTACCTTCGCCAAGTACACAGAAATGGACGAAGTGTATCGAAGGCTACTCAAAGTCAATGTGCCCAGTCATCTTCAATGGGAAGAACTCTTTGATCTAATCGAGTAGTAGATGAGCTATCCCAATCCAGTCATTTGTCCAGTTAGATGAGGTCGTGTAGAGGCTTCATCAACGACCCACCCATAAATCAGCATGCAGTTACACCACATCATCAAGCAGTTCCTAGATTTATGATATTTGTTAAGTTAGTTAGGCTAAAAATAGATTTAACACGTCCTGGTCATTAATGACAGGATCGTTTGTAATTTAGAGTTATAAATACTTCATCTTTCGAAGTATTGAGGGTTGTTGATATTCACACCCTACAAGCTATCAGATTGTAATATTTTTTGGAGAGAGCTTCCATTAATAAAAAGAGGCACTTTTACAGGATTCTTGCGTGTATTCATTGGTGATGTTGTTCTATCAAAGTTATATGTTATTCTCACTTTGTTATCATACTGTTTTCTAAATCTAATCTTTGGAAGTAACGAAAGTTGCAAGATTTATCTCATATACCCTGTTTCTGACTGGAAAGATTTTAGTGTTCAATCTTCTCATTTTACAATAAAGAAATTCTTAACTACTTCTTTGTTGTAATTGTCTTCTCATCTTTTCTGCTATTCATCATTTATGCTACTAAAGAATCCAATGATTATATTATCTCACCCTGTGAAAGGCTCCTTTGTTTTTTATGGTTTGGATTTCATCTTTATGACACGGACCCCATAGCCCAGTGGATGTGTAAACTGTCTCAACCAACTCAACAAATACTATGACACAAAATCGACTTAACTATTTATCTAGACTAATATTTAAAAATTTGAAACCTATCTAAATCATATAGAGAGATCCCTCTCTGAAGTTGGAAGGGCTAGATCCCAGCTTCAAAAGTGGTTGGATAAAGTTACGTCTCGTAGATTTATTCTTCCTAACAACCTCTTGGAAATTTACAGAGCGCTAACATAGTGGCGACTCCACTGGGGACAGAAAAAAACTAAAAATTTATAGCTTCACATTTTCTTTTCCATAAAAAGAAAGTATGTTCCTGAAATATTGCAAATTTGAGAAGAAAGTAATGTTTAGAGGTTGATTAAAATTTGTACATATTATTTTCAGACTCATAAAACTAAAAAGTATATATATAAAAATCAAAAAGAAATCTAGCTCCCAAGAAAGTTTATACTCGATCTCATCTAGACCCAAAACCTGCGATAGTGACAGATAACCCAGAACAGTTTCTCAGGAAAAAGATCGTAGTTGAAGGCTCAGTAAGTCATACTCCCTTTCATAAGTCCCTTTCCTTTTCAGGGGGGATCGTTACCTTTCAAAACCCTGACTTTGACACCTTTTCCCAACAAATCCTGGTTAGAGCACGATCCGATAGTTTTGTGATTGGAATCATTTTTGACCCAACCGTTTTGCAACCCCGAACCCCTGAAGTTCTGTCTCCCACTGCTAAACCGAAAACAACTCCCTCGATGCCATCCAGTCCATCCTCGTCCTCGTCTTCAATCGCTACCTCGCCGATCATCCAATTTGTTATCCCACCTCCTCCACCCATCATGGCAGCTAGATATGCTCCCTTGGTGTTGGTTGCGCCTCTTCATGCCATGCCCCAAGACTATCAAACAATACTTCCACAGTTCGATGCAACAAGACCTTTGAATGCCCAACAACACGTTGATAAAATGAATGATTATTTTGATCTGCACGAAGTAGATGAGGCTGACATTCAAATGAGATTGTTTGCCCAAATTTTGACAGGTGACGTCAACAAATGGTATAAAGGTGTGCGTGTCGCCTCATTCCTTGACCTTACCGCATTTCAAAGGAGTTTTCTAGACAGATGGGAGGTAAAGAAAAACCCTCTCCAAATTTTGTCAGAATACGAAAATATTAGAAGAAATCAAGGTGAGATGATACAAGACTACTGCACTCGTTTCAATAACCTGTACAACGCAATTCCAACAGAAATCAAACCTCCGCAGGATTTGGCATTAATAAAATTCTTTGATGGTTTCGACATTGATATGTCGTACCAACTTCGGGAAAGAAATTCTACCACCCTGGAAGACATGCAGAAAAGTGCAATAAGTGTGGAGGCCAATTTGTTGGCGAAAAGGGCATGACAGAGGTCAGAGAGGAGAGTCACTTTTAAAGAGGAACCTTCCACATCAACCTCCGATTCCAAATTGGATTCCTTGTCCAGATAAATGGAAAGAATGATGGAAAGACTTACAATATCAGAAAGAAACCCACTGAGAGAAAACCCACCAACCCCTCAAGTTCGGAATCCTAACTTCAGGAGAAACCCTCCTCAAATCAGACAAAGAGATCCTAGGGATCAAAGAGAGCAGAGAGGTCTGGATCAACAGATCAGACCCCTACTACAAGAGAATTATGTTGATGAAGGAGAGGAAGTGATCGAGGAACTGGAGGATACTCACATAATTCTCATGAGAATTCACGATAACGAAGTTATTTTCCTTACCCAAGAAGAGCAAGAACTTTTTCTCCTCAATCAAACAAAAGTAAGTGAAGAAGATGAAGATGCAGAACAACAGGCATTCAAAAATTCCATTTTAGAGGTACACCAACAGTACAATATGCGGAGCAAAAAGACAGAAGGAAGTTCCCCAAAAAAGATGATTGAAACGAAGAAGGTAGTAGAAACCAAAAAAGCCTCTGAACCATCTGACGAGAAGATTCCTGAAAAGAGAACTGCCGAAGTTCCCACGAAGAAAAACCTTACTATTCTGAAAAGATCATCACAGCCCGAGGTTTCACCTATTAATCCACCAAGTACTTCTGGCCAGAAGAGTGTGGTGGACAAACCAGAATTGATGAGCCAAGGCAGAGCTCCTACACCTTTCAGCCTCGAAGGGGAATTAGCCAAAGTAAAAATTCCCATTCCACTTTCTGAGTTGATGAACAAAGACACTTATTGTTCACAAGTGATTAAAGTGTTGACCATTGAACCTAACATAGGTACGAAAGCCTTAACCGTTGGATCAACAAATCATTCAGATACTGTGAACCTTACAGATGATCAACCTGAACTTATGTTCGAACTTGAAGTAGATGGTCGAGACGATAATGGTGATATCGCTCCTTTCTACATCAGTCTAAATATACATGACTTGATCTTGCATAATGCTATGTTGGATTCAGGTGCTTCCCACAATCTGATGCCTAAAGAAGTGATGGAGAAACTGGGACTGGAGGTCACCAGACCTTACAAGGATTTACACTCATTCGAGTCCAGTAAAGTTAGATGTATTGGGTTGATCAAGGATCTATGTATCACCCTGGTTCAGATTCCTGTAAAGAGCATGGTCATGGATGTGGTAGTTGCAGACATCCCTCCAAATTATGGAATGTTGTTATCCTGGTCCTGGGGGGCTAAGTTGAAAGGTACCTTGCAGCTAGATATGTCGTATGCCACTATCCCAATTTTCAGGCAACAAAGAAGGCTATACAGAGAAACACTAATGAAATACATGTTCAGTAGCCAAGAAAAACTGCACAACTATCCTCTTCACAAAGCGCATTATGAATTAGATTCTTTTATCCTATATAACGATGGTGACACGAGAGAGAAAAACATTCATCTCAGAGAGGATACATCTGGTTCGGATGATGGCCAAGAAATCATCGAGGTGGAAAGAAAGAAAAATGTGATAACTGAAGAATTACCAACAGATTTTTGGAGCATGGATTTTGATGGAGCAGTAAGCAAAGAAGGAGCCAAAGCGGGAGTTTGGTTGCATAATCACAGAAACATGTATTCAGAAAACCATTCTTACAAATTAAATTTCCAATGCACTAACAATATTTCCAAGTATGAAGCTTTGATGCTTGGTCTGAAACTTTTAAAAAGGGTTGGGGATAAACAGATTATGGTAAGAGGTGATTCTAAGTTGATAATCAAGAAAATCAAAGGTGAGTATGTTGCGAAACACCCACATCTTAGATCTTATAGGAATGTTGTTCTCGATGCCCTAAGATGTTTCACTGAAGTTGATCTACAGGTAATGCCTCGGGGACAAAATATTTTGGCAGATGCATTGGCTACATCAGCAACCACATGTAAAATTCCTTTTCAGTCGACTTGCCCACATACGGTAGAAGTGAAGTGCAAACCAACCATTCTCGACAATATCAGGTACTGGAAAGTATTTGGTAATGATGATCAAATCAAAGACTTTTTGTAGTGTAAAAATGATTTTGAATGTACAAATATAGATTTAGAGAACGAAGATGAAAATGTAAATAGATCTGATTTTGAAAATGATAGTGTAAATAGTGTAGATTCAGGATAATTAGGCGATGATGAGATGGAGGCTGATATCTTGCATTTGAAAAGTAATGTTTTACCTAGGGGTCTAGTTCCTTTAGAGGACTTGTTTGATTTTAACGATGTAGCCAAAAAACCGAAAATTGAAGCCAATGGACAAGATGTAGAAGACTGTAATATAGGGATGGAAGAGAAACCCAGGATGGTCAAATTGTCCAAATCATTACCCCCTGAGAAAAAACTCAAATACATTGAGTTGTTCAAGGAATATTCAGATGTTTTTTCCTGGGGTTATGAGGATTTGAAAGCTTATGATACCAGCATCATACAACATAGGATTCCAATAAAATAATACCAAAAACCGTTCAGACAGAAACTTAGGAGAATCAATCCCAAGTTATTACCTCTGATAGAGAAGGAAATTAAAAAAATGTATGATGCCAAAATCATAGTCCCGTTGCGTTTTTCCAAATGGGTCTCAAATTTGGTCCCAACACGTAAGAAATCCAGGGAAATCAGGCTGTGCATTGATTTCCAAAATCTGAATAAGGTCTTCCTAAAGGACAATTACCCCTTGCCAAAAATGGACCACATACTACAAAGGGTAGTTGGATCCAGTCGAATCTCTTTGCTTGATGGGTTCTCGAGTTATAATAAGGTCCTAGTTCACCCGTATGACTAAGACAAAACCGCTTTCACTATACCATGGGGTACTTTCATGTACGTGAAAATGCACTTCGGTTTGATGAACACTTGAGCCACTTTCCAGAGAGAAATGGACATCGCCTTTTTGGAAGAATCGGGTAAATTTATTGTCATCTGTTTGGACGATGTAACTGTGTTTTCCCAATCTGATGACGAACACCTGCGACACCTCAGACGAGTCTTTGAGAAATGCAGGAGGTTTGGGATTTCCTTAAATCTTAAGAAGAGCCTTTTCGGACTAGAGGAAGGCAAACTGCTAGGGCACATCATTTCCAAGGACGGAATCAAAATAGACCCCAGCAGAATCGAGGCCATACAAAAATTAGAACACCCAAGAAACATCAAAGAATTACGGTCTTTTATCAGGAAAATAAACTTTCTACGAAGATTCATACCCAATCTGGCAGAGCTCCTCAGAAACATTACAAATATGTTAAAAAAGTATGTAAAAATAAAATGGGACACCAAGTCCAGGCAGTCTTTCAAACAAGTCAAACGAGCACTCACACAGGCCCCTGTCTTGATCAGTCCTGATTTTACCAAGGATTTCTATCTTTTTTCTTTCGCTTCCGAACATACTATAGCAACGGTATTACTACAAAAGAACAACGAAGGGTATGAACAACCCATAGCTTTCTTTAGTAAAGCATTACGAGACGCTGGTTTGAATTACAAGATAATGGAGAAACAAGCTTTTGCCTTGGTAAAAGCCATAAAAGATTTTAGAGTCTACATTCTCCATTCCCACACCATTGCATATGTTCTGAGTGCGGTAGTAAAAGACATTTTGAACCAGGAAAATCTGGATGGAAGAAGAGGAAAATGGATTGCTGTCATTTTAGAATATGACATAGAGATTAAGCCTACGAAACTAATTAAAGGTCAAGGGCTTGCTAAATTAATGGTTGAATCTAATTTCCATGCTCTTGACATTAATTTTTTAGCTGCAGCAGATGAACAGGGAAAGATGGCGACTCCAAGCGTGAGAGAGGTATTTCACAACTCTCCATGGTACGTAGACATTATATTTGTTTTACATAATTTACAAGCTCCCCCTAGTTTGACTAAGACTAAAGCTAGATTTTTTAAGTTGAAAGCATTAAAATTTTGTATTCTAGAAGGAAATCTGTATTGGAAAGATCTTGGAGGTATTCTGTTAAACTGTTTATTGAAAGATGAAGCTGATAAAGTGTTACAAGAATTTCATGCAGGAGAATGTGGTGGCCATCTGAACTGGAAGGTCACAGCCAACAAAATACTCAGAGCTGGATTCTATTGGCCCACCCTATTCGCCGATGTACATCATAAAGTGACTTCATGTCATCAATGTCAGCTATTTGAAGGCAAAAGGAAACTCCTCCCTCTACCCCTGAAACCGATCTCAGTTGAAGCCCCTTTCCAGCAATGGGGATTGGACTTCATTGGAGAAATACACCCCCCTTCTTCAGGCCAGCACAGGTGGATTCTCACTGCCACATATTATTTTACAAAATGGATCGAAGCAGTACCAAGCAGGCAAGCCACTAATTTTGTTATTATCAAATTCCTTGAAAATAATATCTTGTCTCGTTTTGGATGTCCTAGAAAGATTATAACTGATAATGCAACTGCTTTTCGATCAAAGAAACTCATAGATTTCTGCAACCAGTATCACATTGGTTTGGGACATTCCACAACTTACTACCCTCAGGGGAATGGGTTGGCAGAATCTTCAAACAAAACCTTGGTAAACATCATCAAGAAGACGTTGCAGGAAAACAAGAAATCGTGGCATAACAAGTTGGTGTTCGCATTATGGGCTGACAGAATGACCACCAAAAGGTCAATCGATATGTCACCATATCAGCTAGTCTATGGAACATAAGCCATTTTCCCCACTTCCTTAGGAGTCCCCGTCATGAAATTGCTTCAAGACGTACAAGCCGAACCAAATGACTCACATAGAAGGATCAACCAGATGATTCATTTACAACAGTCTAGGGAAGAAGCATTCAACAAGACCCAGGTAGTTCAAGAAAGCATCAAGAAGATTTTTGACAAAAGAACCAAGGAAGATGATTTTGAGCTAGGAGATTTGGTGCTGAGATGGGACGCCAGAAATGAAGACAAGGGAAAGCATGGCAAATTCGCTAGTCTGTGGAAGGGATTGTTTATGATTCAAGCATTCAGAGGTAACAACTCTTTCTTGCTAAATAATGCTAATGGGACAGATCTGCCAGGAGGACCTGTAAATGGCAGAATGCTGAAGCATTATGTACCGCCTCAGTAGAGACTCGAGTTTTCACTCTCCATTGTACATACCATTTTTATTTTTCGCTTGCATTTTCTGAGTGAATAACATTAGTCAGTTTGTTGAAGCCTGAAGAGAAGGCCCTAAGCCGCTAGCCACTGTTCTTCCATTTTTTGAGAATAAAACCAATCAATCAACGAAGGCTACTAGGAAGAAATTTTCAGAAAGTCAGGAACCAGGATTCTTGGCACTTCACAGGGAAAGTACCATCCCCAGGTGGAGCCGTTGTTATCACCCTATAAGTTATAGGATCAACTGGTGACTGAAATATTATCTATCTCTAGTGTTTTTGTTGACAAATGATTTTTCATTCTGCAAATAATTTGAAAAAGAAAAGAGAAAAGAAAAAAGAAAAGAAAGAAAAGAGAAAAAAAAAAAAGAGGGCATAAAAGAATTTCAATAAAGCCCCATGCAATAAATAGTAACTTGGTCCATACCTTTCAAGCATGGCCAAGTTCCTTTTAAATTGATTTTGATAGGGTTAGTGAATGAGTTTGGCTAAACAGTTTAATCTTAGCCAAAGTATCTAGGTTAGATTAGTAAATAAATTTGACCGAACTGTATAATCTTAGTCAGATAGCCCCACGGTAGAGAAAGTTCTTAGCCCAAAAGTCTAATCTAGGTTAATTGTCATAGGAAGCTAGGTTAAAATATAGGTTGGTTGATTTATTTCTTTGATTCAATAAAAACTAGCTGGATGTAAATATTGCACCATGTTTCAGATGCTTTAAAGTGGTGTTGGTCAAGCCCCATGGTGGTGTATACAGGAAAAGCCTTGGAAAAAACCCGTGAAATGCACTTATCCTAAGTTTCCTTGGCGCATGTATTTTCCATGCCCTCACTTATGCTTCGTTCATATATCAATGGTCCAGATGATTGCGTCCAGACCTACGGTGGATAGATCTTTCTGGACCCCCCCCGACCGTTCTATATCTTTAACGGAAGGGGGGGGGTCCAAAATTGTTGATAATACCCACGCACATCTGGATGGCTTAGGGTCATGCGCACAGATCTATGATCAGTATTGGATTTCGGACCCCCTCGTCCATTCTTCCTTTCATGGAGGGGCGGGGGTCTGGAATGTGTGATAAACAATGTGCACAGATATGCGGCCAAGAAGCAAACGCACAGATCAACGACTACAGGTGTTTTTCAGACCCCCTCGAATGATATTCTTTTAACTGAGGGGGGGGGTCCAGAATGGAATCTTTACTCTGGAAGGCCCCTGTCTATACGTGGCATCGATCTACCAGTCATGAGTCCCATCACCTCCTACGAAATGACATACCTTCGTCACCTCCTGATGTCATCATCCACCTTTCCCGAAAGAGTCACGTCCCATAATTTATGTCAGTCCTTCCCCCCCATTCGCTCGTGGCAAGCCCCCTCACCATGATTGTTACCCCAATCGGTAACCGCCACATCACCCATCTGTATCCCTCAGTCACCGTCACCCGCCATCTCACACTCTAAGTGATCCGTTCGCCATTTATTACTGGATAACCTATCTGTTAACCAGTTGACCTGTCTCCCGTGCCCAATGGACACCCATTTACTCAAAACTACCCTTATTATCCCTACTTTATCCATTTACCCGCTCATCGCACCAAAGAAATTCACACCGTTTTCCCCTCCTTTACAGTCAGTTTCCCCCATCCACAGTCATCCCCGCTAACTTTGTTTTTTCTTGCAGGTACTGTTGCATTAATGGCACTAAAGTCAAAACAAGCAGAAGAAGAGGAGAATCCATTTCTCCCGCCTCCTGTTGACCTGGACAGGATCCCACTGGTCGACAAAGACCGCTTAATCGTAGATACAAAGTGCGATTTTGATTTCGCAGACCTCCAATCGTGGCTCAAGGAAGTCTTCCTGGACCAGAGTGACGAAATTGGACTCTGGGAGTCCAATTTACCCCTATATCTCTTCCCTCAGATTCATCCTTTTCCAGAGTTCTCCCTCAAGTGCCAAGCCCACTACATTCCCGAGCAAAGAGTCATCGTCTCCTCGTCCAGAGAAATCCTGTTCCTCATCACGCCTGAATCCATCGACCAAATGATGCAAATTCCCCGAGCTTAGTCTACATCACCCTTCAACCTGAAAATTCTTACAGAATTATACCAGAAAATGAACTTCCCCCAAAGAGCTCAAATATTTGAGCTTTTCCTCCCACCATCTGCTCAATTTCCCTCCAGAAATCCCCCTTATCCTTATTCCATGTTTTCGACCAAAGGAAACTAGATCATGTCGTCCCTATGTGCCTTGTTAGGATATTATTCAGATCAGTGGGTAGATGAGCCCATTCTGGGATTTTTATCCATCTTCTCTACCGATGAGAATCCCACCACCCAGTTCGATTTCATCACTTTCCTGGCGAACAATATTCACGAATAGTTTGTAAATTTCTCCACGGAAGGCATGTTCTGATACTCGTCCATACTGGCGTATTTGTTCATTTTCTTCCAAGCGGACAAATTCACTTTTTTCCATGCAGAAGATGAATGGAGATGGTAGATCCCAGGCAGTGATCGCATGGACCTCCTTTCTCAAGCATAACTCCACAGAGTTCATTTTCAAGGAGTTCATTGATCAATTCTACCACCCAGTGGTAAGTATGCTTAGCGGCAGGCCCGAGCCTCGGATAAACGATGAAGTTCAGAGGATCCTGCATCTCTCGGATCACACAAAGATAGGTGATTGGTATTTATACCAAAATCACACTGATATTAGAGTATACGGGTGCGAGTTGGTACCATATAAGCTGCCCAAATACCTTCCTGTCAGAATTTTTTCTTTGGAATATATAAGGCATATGATAAACTCTGATGATATCCATTTTGTGGCACTAAAGAAAAAGAAATAGCTCAAGATCAAAGGGAAGATTGGTTATTTCATCTACAACAATCGTGGCACTGGAGAAGAAGCAGACAGGCTGCTGAAGGAGATGAAGTTCTTCATGAGTTTCCCATGGCATTACGATCCTTGTGGGATTATCTCTGAGATGAGAGTGAAAAATAAGAACATCCCATACACCCACGAAGCTAGGCCTGAAGTCGAGAAATTCGCGAACCGGACAGCATGGGAACCTAACACCTTGGTCAAAACAGAGTAGCAGGATCCCCCGACCACTGTACCTCAAACAACCACACCACAGGTCCCAAAAGAGAAAAGGCCTAGGCAATATTTATCTCCGCCTATCACTGAGGTATCGCCAAAACAATTCCAGTTGCATACCAAGAGGCCTAAAACCATTTCAGCTCTAGGCCCGACTGGGGAAAAAGAAGCCACGTCTACTACAGTGACCAAGGTTGATATACCACCCCTCGGTGCAAGCCTCCAGCTTGTCATAACCTCAGCATTGCCAAAGAAATCCACATATTCTCCATCAACCACCCAGCTAGGAAAGGTGGGACCGAAGCTGAGTATCTTTGAAAAATATGAGTTGATCAAGAAAAGAAACCAGACCCTAGCTAGCAGCACTTGCGCCCAGTTCTGGAAGAAGACGTCGACTGCACAACATAGGATGCTATCGAAATTCGACACCGAGAAGGGAAGAATGCATATGGAACTCCTCCAGGCACAAGTGCCAGATCCAAAGGTGATCACTGATTACAAAAGGGCCACCTTCGAATTCCAGACGAAGGATGTGCATTCGGCCGATCATATGGATCTGCACAAGTAGACAGGGGAAATGGTCTTTTATACGCTAGCACATGCTTCCACTACTGCGTCCAAATTGCAAGTGTCCCTGAACAACGTTCAAACACAACTTAAGTTAGAGAAGATATCGTCCTTTTCCAAGGACAACAAAATCAAGACTTTGGAGGAACTGGTCCTCAAGATCGACTACGATCCTTCGAACGTGAAAGCAGCCGAGGAGATGATTATGAAGAAGAATGCTGACATAGCCTCCTTAAGGAAAAAATTGAAGCTCCTGCCCACAGAGGATTCGCAAGTGAAGGAGATAGCAGAGAAAGAAGGAGAAAAAGATGAAATGCTCAAACTACTCATGGAGCAGAATGTACAACTTAAGGAAATGGTAGCTAAGATGGAGAAGTTGGTAAAAGAGAAAGAATAATTGAAGCCAATGGAAGTCATTCCATTGAGTTCCATTCCAATTTTAGGAGTGAGAACGACATCAGTGAAAGAAGTCCCATCCGTGACTCCATTGACATCCCTGGAAAAGACAGTCGACCTTGCTAAGTCTATGGAAAATATGAACCTGCAGGAAACAGAGATCAACAGGCTCAAAAAGGAGATTGAGAACCTTCAGGAACTCAAATCTTCCTTTCAGATCAGCCTCTCCAAGGAAAAGCAGGTGATAGATCAGCTCAAACAAGAGTTACAACAGCTTCGGAAGCAAATAGTGGAAGGAAAAACTTTGGTTGAGGTTAAAGAAAGTGTATGGACAGACATCACCAAGTCCATGAACGAGATATGGCCTATGATACAGATCATGTTTGAGAAGAATGAATTGGTGCAGAGAAGAAAACAGGCCATTGAGAAGATCAGGTCAGAATTGGGAGAGATGCCAACACAGGCGAACGAGATCATCAAGTTCCTAAATTCTAAGACCAGGGAAGAGCTGGAAGAGCTGAAAATTGAAGACAGAACATAGACCATCCTTGAGGTCAAAAGAGTTTTGACCAAGAGAGGATTAATGCTTCAGCTGGAAGAAAAGGTTCAGGCCATGGACCTAGGGGTACAAAGATTCTTTATTAATATTTAGGCTCTACAGAAGAAAGGCCTTCCTGGTTTGAAGGTAATCAATGATAAATTGATGACAATCCCAGACTACAAGAAGAGACTGGCTGATGTGGCTAAGGACAGTTCAAAGTTTGTAGGAATTCAAGGCAATATCACTGGCAAGGTGTTTCGAGATGCACTTCAGTGGGACATCAGTATTCAACATGATATTCGATACATTTTCGTCACCAAACCTACCTTCGCCAAGTACACAGAAATGGACGAAGTGTATCGAAGTCTACTCAAAGTCAATGTGCCCAGTCATCTTCGATGGGAATAACTCTGTGATCTGATCAAGTAGCATATGAGCTATCCTAGTCCATTCATTTGTCCAGTCAGATGAGGTCGTGCAGAGGTTTCATCAACGGCCCACCCAAAAATCAGCATGCAGTTACACCACATCATCAAGCAGTTCCTAGATTTATGATATTTGTTAAGTTAGTTAGGCTAAAAATAGATTTATCACGTCCTGGTCATTAATTACAGGATCGTTTGTAATTTAGAGTTATAAATACTTCATCTTTCTAAGTATTGAGGGTTGTTGATCTTCACACCCTACAAGCTATTAGATTGTAATATTTTTTGGAGAGATCTTCCATTAATACAAAGAGGCACTTTTATAGGATTCTTGCGTGTATTCACTGGTGATGTTGTTCTATCAAAGTTATATGTTATTATCACTTTGTTATCATACTGTTTTCTAAATCTAATATTTGGAAGTAACGAAAGTTGCAGGATTTATCTCGTATACCCTGTTTCTGACTGGAAATATTTTAGTGTTCAATCTTCTCATTTTACAATAAAGAAATTCTTAACTGCTTCTTTGTTGTAATTTTCTTCTCATCTTTTCTGCTATTCATCATTTATGCTACTAAAGAATCCAATGATTATATTATCTCACCCTATGAAAGGCTCCTTTGTTTTTTATGGTTTGGATTTCATCTTTATGACACAGACCCCATAGCCCAATGGATGTGTAAACTGTCTCAACCAACTCAACAAATACTACGACACAAAATCAACTTAACTATTTATCTAGCCTAATATTTAAAAATTTGAAACCTATCTAAATCATATAGAGAGATACCTCTATGAAGTTGGAAGGGCTAGATCCCAGCTTCAAAAGCGGTTAGATAAAGTTACCTATCGTAGATTTCTTCTTCCTAACAACCTCTTGGAAATTTATAGAGAGCTAAAATGTTCTAACTTCTTTTTGAAGTTAGGGAGATCAGTTTGTGTCTGCACTTACTGATTTTTCCAATAACAAATTTGGCGACTATACTAGGGACATATTGTTTTCCTAGTATTCGCTTTCCTTTCTTTCTTGCTTTGATTGCCTGGGTTCTGTTTTATGAGTCACTGGGAGATCCAGATTTACTCTCTGACTGTTTATTTCCCTGGAAAACCTTAATTTTTTTTTCCACCTTTTACTTGATTGACGCACCCTGCTTTGAGAGAAAGTGAAACATCGTCACACTGTGGTCTTATATGACCTACGGAAAAGCAGGATCAACGCACTGGGTTAGTCTAGTTACTTGCGACGATTGTGAATTTGTTTTTTTTTTGGTGGTTTTCCTTGCCCAGATATTAGATATGGTTTTGGGGTGAATTGTCGTGTTTGATTATAGTTTGCTTGACAGCTTTGAATATGCTTTTAGCCTTATTTTCTTTGTTTTATATTGTGTGCTTTTGAAATATTTGATCTCTTTCTTTGAGTGTCTTCCAGTTACAAAGCATTATTTTTTATTTAGAATTGTTTAGTGAAAGAACATTTCTTTTTCCGAATAGTTCGTTTTAAAAGATTTTTTTTTAGATTGGGGGAATATTTGCATTTGAAGTTGCAAAATTGCATGGTTTTTGGCATTTTTTAGTGCACAGTCTCTTTGGCTCATTTCTTGAAGATCTTGATACTGATGAGTTTAATAAAATTTTGGGACATTGTGCATCTGGGAATGATAAACATTTTCTCCTCGTAATATAGCTTTCATCGAAGTGAAATATTTTCATTCTCTTTTATTTTCATTGTTTAGAGTCAATCAAAACATCATTTAGTCCACGCCATTTTCCTCTTGAGTAAACAACATCCTTAAAATAAAGCGCTTATAAAAATTGATTAGACATTTTTGTATTTTATGGTAGAAAGCCTACATTAGCTTAGGGTGTAGGGCTTTGGAATAGGTGTGAAAGATAACTTTCCAAAGATGTAAACAAACATAGAATCTTGTGCTAGGGAGTGGTAAATCCACTTATTACATTTTTTCCTGGGAATCTCTTCTCACACAAGGGTCAATCACGAGGTCACATTGAGACTAGAAAAGTGACTAACCCTTCTTTGTTTGTCTTGGTGTAGTGGCTATGCGTATTATTGGGGGTCACTTGAGAAAACAACTATGTGTGGGTCTTCTCAAGTCGATTTCGGGCTCATTTAACATGCCCTTGCATATGTATCAGACTATCTACTATTTCCCTAGGCATCATTGTGGTAGTTGGTAACCTTAGTGGCCTTTCTCTTTAGGTTAATACACTGGGTGACGATGAAGGGGAAGTCTTTGTTGTACCTAGAATCGACATTGTTCAAACTCACTCATGATCCTTGGAGGGTAAATCCATGTTTATTGTGTTGAAGCTTGCACCAAGGCGTAAATCCATTAAGTAGGTCGTCAATGTAACTTTTCCACTCTCTCTATCTCAACCCCTTCTTACATTGTTCCCGCGATGTTGGATTTCATCACCAACTAGTGCGTTCATTGTGAGAAGGTTTTGTTTGCCTACTTGCTTACTAGATTTTTAGCGCGTGTTGTTTTTTTCCCTTATAGGCTTTATGTTGGATATGTATTTATGATGTCATATCCCAAAACAACCAATGAAGAAACCTATGCTCTAGGGAGCCTTTTGTTTTCCTTTCTTACGGAAATGTTGGTCCTCCTTACATCACTACTTTGAGCCTTCCAGGTCTCACAATTGGATTACCGGTATGGTTTTTTTCCACTCAGGAAATCCTGAATGCAACAAGTGCTTCGGTTTTAAGAACTTCCCCCCAAGAACATCAACCTCTTGTTGATCCTTCACCTTCTTCACCAATAATATCTTCTTCGCCTTCTTCACTTACAAAGCCTTCTTCCATTTCATCTTCTTCACCAAGTTAAAGTTCTGAACCTAGTAACCCAATGGATAAGAAGAATAGGAAAAGAAAGATTAAGAAGAAGAAAAATAAGTAAGGTTCCAAACTTCCAACCACTGCCAGACATGTTGGAAAACAACTAGTTATCCATAATCCTACTGGGAGTGTTGATGGTGCTAAGATCACCCAAACAACCCGTAAGCCCAAGTACCCTTGCAGGCTTTGTAAGGGTAGCCATCTTATTAAGGATTTCCCTAGTCTATCTAAGGTTATAGAAGCATGGTCTTCACACCCTCGCCAACCCATGTCATTGTTGGCCCTTAGTTATGGAAGGAAGCGAAGAACAAGGAAGGAAAGGTAAAACATGAGCTTCGCGAGAGACACATTAACTGTCACTGAGTCAAAGTGAGCAAAAGAGAAGGAAATATGGATCTAAGTGAGGAAAATAAATCCATTGGATGATGAGATCAGGGATGATAGATCAACAAGGAAGAGGGATCGTAGACAACTCAACAAGCAAAGAATGCCATCATTGGATGCTTTGGAGCACCGCACGATGAATAAGGAAAGACAGGTTGGCAAAGCCTGGAAAAAGTGCGTCAAGTTGACCTAGGGTTTTAGACACCTAGGGTTTTGGTATCTAGGGTTTTGGCACCTAGGTTTTGACCTAAGGCTGTCAGTGAGAGATTGTAATATATAAATAAAGGTCAAGAGGACCTGGATCGGGTTGGTCATTGAGTATTGGTATGATATTGTTGTTATAGCTCTGTTGCAGAGGGAGAGGATTGTATTGTGAGATCTTCAGCTGTGTGTGAAGGTCAATTCCTGCAGTTGGGTGCACAGGAAAGGGAGAGAAAGAGAGAGAAGAAATAATATCTACTAGCTAAGAGTGCAAATAGGAACTGTATGATTTACCTTAATAAATCATAAGCATAGTTATGTGGACATAGCCCTAGAGAGAGGGTGAACCACGTATATTTTGTGTTGTATGTGTGATTGATGTCTGGATCTCTGTCATTGTTATATTGTTATTTGCAGTCTTATGTTAGATCAGATCTATAGTTGCGCAGGATAGACCTATCTTATAAGTGATATATGAATGTTGTATTGTTGTTGTGATAGATCCACTTGATATTCCCCTAGTTGTAGACATTCCTGTCCTGCAACCCCCCTCTTAGATGCTTCAGGTGAGACTGCATCTACTTCACATATGTTGTCGAAAGGGCTAGTATCTAGGGATTTTTGGTGCACTCTTGGAGTGAACCTCAGGTCTGCCCCTATGCCAACAAATGGTTTTGTTGTCGGGATAGGAATCTGTGTAAGGGAATGTCAAGGTGGTTCCCATCGAAGACAAATATTTAGAAGTGGATAGAGGATCAAGAAAGGGACTTCGTTGAAGCCCAAAACAAGAACCCTAAGCTAAGTACTGAAGGTTGGCTGCAGAGACACATATTCACCAATATTCATGAGATCTTCTTTGGAGGAATCCATCAAGAGTTATATAAGTGGTTAGCTAGGTTAGTCGATATCCAGTTCGATATCAGATCTAGACCTCCTATGGTCTGGACGTCGGATTTGATTAAGAAGGTTAAGAGAGTCGAAAATGCTATATCAAGGGTTGTAGATCACTGTTTTGATAGTACCATTGGAGGGTATATCACCGAATTTGTTGTTGACAGAACACAATCATATAGCCAAGATGAGAGATACTTCTTCAAAGGACCCAGAGGAAAATTTTTACAATTTCTGAAGCTAAGAATCAAGATGTTGTTGCATGAAAAGAACATATTGAAGATATAGTAGATTGGTTGGATCCGAAAAGGATAATGTTCAAGAATTCAGACAATGACAATGAAATAGAAGTTGGACATACGCGCAATGGGAAATTATTTTGAGGGGTTCACCTTGAGAACCTGTTCAAGAAAAACTACGGAGATGAGGGTTTCTATAGTGGAGAAGAGGTAGATCTGACAGACAAAGAACATTCAGAACCTACTAGAGCAGAGGAAGAGGAAGTTGAAGAACTTTGCCAGAACGAGCCAGAAACA
Source organism: Picea engelmannii (assembly GCA_009831015.1). Taxonomy (NCBI): domain Eukaryota; kingdom Viridiplantae; phylum Streptophyta; class Pinopsida; order Pinales; family Pinaceae; genus Picea; species Picea engelmannii. The sequence continues at coordinate 1,806,312 of ML776964.1, forward strand.
TCAGGAATTGTGCAGACCACTGAAGTAAGTAATATCAATCCTTCTGTTATTTCAGAAATGCTGAGTAATCAGAATATTCCAAATTACCCGAGTCCGCATACTACTATTACTAGTAGTTTAGCATCTACCCAGACAGGAAACCTAGACATCTCTATGGCAGATGAGATGAGGCTCCCTATATTTAAAAGAGATGTATCTGAAGATCTTGATCAACACTGGTTCCTGTGCGAGGCCATATGGAACATTAAAAATATTACTGATGAAGCTATTAAAAGAAACTAGTTTAGCACTACATTGAGGGATAACACACTGAGCTAGTACATGAAGCTTGTCCAAGGACTTGCGCAACCTAAGACAATAAATGAGATCAAGAACGCACTGGTTGCAGAGTTTGAAAAACCTAATTCGGAGTCACAGTGTATTACTGAGCTGAAGGAGATCAAACAGAAAGTAGCCGAACCTGTTTGGGAGTTCGATCATAGATTCAAGACCCTAACAGGCCAATTGACTTTTAAGATCCCAGATGAGAAGAACAAAGAATGGTTCAACGCTGGTCTTTTAACACACATCAGAATTCCCCTGATGCAGCAAAATATTTCATCGCAGGCAGAATATTTGGAGATCACCATGAATCTTGAATCAACACCTATGGGAGAATCTAGCTCAGGCATGAGCCAGATCTTGAGCTAGCTGACTAGTTTGTCTCTGCAGGTTGAGGATATGAAGAAGGACAAGGGGAAGGACAAAAGAGAAGATATCTGGTGTGTAATATGCAGATCTGAAGGTCATGATAAAGAACATTGTCCCCTGTTTCATGAATATTTGGCTCAGGAGCGTTGATCCCCTTGAAGCAAGTTAACCTTCCCTAGTGCGAAGTATACAGAAACCAACATCGCCCTGGTGAGTGCTATTATATGCAAAAGTATGTTCAGACACCCACAAACTTGTACTTCACATTCTATAAGTCTGTAGGGCATGATGATAGAGATTGTAGGGATTTTGACCTGATGCACGAAAGATCAAGAGACATATACAAGATCCAAGGTGAAGTACACCAAGAAGGAAACAATGCACTATATAATTCCCCAAGAAGAGGAAGTTTCAATCCTCGCGATGGATACAGAGGATGAGGAGGAGGAGGAGGTATGGGTCGAGGCCAAGGAAAAATAATCTGTTACAACTATGTGCAACCAGGACATTTAGAAAGGGATTGCCATAACCCTTTCACAACCTGTAATTATTGCAATTCCTTCGAGCATGTCATAGAGGACTACCCTTTGCTGCTAGCTAATCTTCAAGAAAGATGAGGACCTCAACAAAAACCGCAAGTGCAACTGATATATGATGAACCTCGCAGAGTAGACCCTAGAGTCGATGTTATCACTCGAGGAGGCACTGCTACAAGAGAAGATAGAGCATCCCAAAGAAAGACCGTAGACGACCATGGAGTCAGGAAAGATACAGAGAAGACCCCAACGTTCGATGTTAAGAAAGAACGACATATATTTGAGGAGGAACGAAAATATTTCAGAGGAGATCAAGGGTCTTCATCAAAGAAACAACCAAAAATCAAAGAATATGGCATGCCTCAGGCGTTTGATCAGTCTGCATTGCCAACAGAAGGAAAAGAGGTAAGCAAACTCATGGAATTTTTGTGCACTTGTGTTAAGTTGATTCAATATAATAGCGTTGTACAAGAATTACAAGATCTAATCAAGCAGTATGAGCTAGGAAATATAGACTCCTTACTGAACAGGGAAGTGCACCAAATTTGGAAAAGGAGAAGGACAAATAAAGAATTACACCTGAATGCTCAAATATGAGAATATGATATAGACTATGTGGTCCTCGACTTAGGGTCGGAGGTCAATGTCATGATGAAGCAAACCTAGGCACTGATGGGAAAACTGAAGTTTATATATTCCCCTATCAGGCTTAGAATGGATAATTAGCAAGATGTCAACCCATTTGGACAATTGGAGAATGTCCCTGTGAACATCGACGGAGTTAGAAACTTTGTAGATTTTGAAGTAATTGAAATTGTTGATGACAACTGCCTTTATCCTACATTATTAGGAATTGATTGAGCCTTCAACAATTCTACTATTGTTGATCTAAATAAGAGGTGTATGACATTTGAAAGATATGGCCTTAGGGTCATTGCACCTTTAGATCCATATGAGGGTCCTCAATACATAGAGCATATCAGAGAAGTAGACCATGCATATGAACTGTTAAGGTCCTAACCCGCACATAGGTAGATTAATGTATTCGGATGTAATAAAGGTCAATATTAATAAGACCTTTCAATAAAATAGAATAAGGCGGATGTAAGAAGACCTAATAGAAGCTTCCGCTTCTAGAAGGATC
>ML776964.1:1824848-1862214 GCA_009831015.1 Picea engelmannii
AAAACTCTTAACACCTCGGGGGGGGGGTCCGGAATACCGCCTTCATGGAACAAAACCGCTTTTTTCATATTTTTGCCATTTTTGCCTGTTTCAGCATGTGTTCGTCCGAGGCAGTTTCTGGGAAAACAAAGACAGATTTTAAAAATACGAGAGAAATTTTTTCTCAACATGGGATGAAGAACAAAAACCTCTCTCATTTGTTTTAACGGAGCTACGAGCGGGGAGAATATAAGCCATCTTCGAGGCCCTTTTTTCCAGATTTCCACTTTTATGTTACAGTCCTGATATTGCAGGAGCTATTACGGCCAGCTAGAGACAAATTTAGCGAAACCAAAGGAGGTTTTTGTCCAAAACATGCCCATATACAATAACCTCCTTCAGTTTTCACCCAGGTGTCATCGTTAAAAATAAAACCACGTCTATTCAGACCCCTTTTTCGAAGAAAACCGGTCCATCTTTTATGGCAGACAAGACCCAAATTCCGCCAGAATGAATGAAGCAGATCCATGATTTGAGGCAAAAGTTGAGGAAGATCAGGGAGAAGATGGAAGCTCGACCAGGGGGAATTTAAATTCTCTGTAGAAATGGCAAAGTCTTCCCACATTTCAGGCAGAGGTTTAAACACAATTTCCCCTAGCTGGCAGCAAATCTCCAACAACCTCAAGCATTTGACTGACTCTGCATTTATCTTTTGATGTTGTTAGAGTGAATTCGCCAGCAAAACTTAACAAACCTCCAGTGTTCTAGATGTCAAGAAGCAGTTACCAAATCGACTTTTCTTGGACTTGTTGTTTTATTTGTTTTAGGAGACAACCTACAGGTGTCATAGAATTGTTGTAACTGCTTTTCTATTTTTAGAAAGCAGAGTTATGAGCTCAAGTCCATGAGAAGGCTGAGTGATTTTTCTTATTTATACACATGTAAAAGAAAAATAGGGGGTTCGACCTGTGAGGTTCCTTGCTGGACTGTGGGCTATGTTTGTCCAGAGAACTCTTTCTGTAATTTTTAGATGAATGATTAGTAATAAACATGTTGTTTACGAGATTCCTGTGCGGAGGTGTTGGTGGCGTTTCCCTTCTCTGTTGAGTGTTTTCCTGTTATCTTTTCGTTTGTTTTCAATTTCTCATTATCATAAGAAGAGTAATAGAGCAGAATTTATTGTGAAATACGCTGCATCTGATCTTGTGATAATCTTTATGTTTCTCCTCTAAAAAGATTAGTTTATGAATTCTTAACTGCTCATTTGCTCACTTTTTCCTCCCCTATTTCTTCCTAAAATCGACACCATCAAAACTTAAATCGATCCAGCACTTCCACTAGCTTGCCCTGTTTAAGAGTTATGTCTAAGATCTGAGAGTGAATCACATTTTTAAGCATAGACCCCATTTTCCCAATGGCCCTCCTTGCTGTTCCAAAACAACCATTTAAAAACCCCAACCCCACACTTTCATAACTAGCCTAATACCTATTAAAACAAAGATATATCAGATAGAGATATCCCTCTCTGAGTCTTGGAGGGATAGATCCAAGACTCCAAGTGGTTTTGATGTTGCCTCTGTGACTGCCTTACAGCCTTGAGAAAATTACAGAGTGCTAACATAATGGCGACTCCACTGGGGAATCTCCCCAGTAGTACACTTCAAGCTCCAGATCTGATCACTGATGGTGGACAGTGACCAGACACAAGAAGGATGATATCATTCACTTGGCGACTCCAATAAGCTCCAGACAGTGCCAACTCGAAGACTCCACTGGAGGAAGAACCTAAAGCATGGCCAAGTAGCCTAGAAAGACTAGGTACTCAAGCTCAAATTGCATTCAAGACACCTTTGGTTTCATCTGCAATTACTTTCTCTCTTATCATGATCCTGGTCTAGAGTATATTGTTGAAATTCAGGATGACCATTTTCAACCTGAAGAGCCTCTAGATATTAAACCCCAAATTGTATATTATGTACATGTTCATACACCTGTGAACATCCCAGATGCACCTGTAGAAACCCTAGTGAGACATAAGCCTCCTTCTTTATCTCCTACTCTTGCTAAACCTTTGGATGGTTGTAAGCCTCTTTCTTCATCTCCTGTGCTTGCAAAAGTCCCATACCGATACCAACCTCTAGATTTTCCTCCCATTCTCCATGACCTCCCTATCAATTACATCAAAAATCTACATAGGTTTGATGGAGAAAATGGGAAGATCACTGCTGAAAAGCATATTCAAAACCTTGAGTATTTCCTTGACCTTTATGAGGTTGAAGATGATGATGTCTGTATCAGGATGTTTGCCCTGTATTTGCAAGGTAAAGTTAAATATTGGTTTAAGAACCTTCCAGCTGCTAGCATCAGAAATTTTAATCAATTTATGCAAGTTTTCCTAGATAGATGGGTGGTCATGAGAAATGTTTTCCTCCTAGAAGAGTATGACCACTTGAAAAGAAAACCCGGGGAAACAGTACAACAGTTTTCAGGGAGGTTCAATGAGGTGTATCATTCAATACCTGTGGATGTAAGGCTACCTCCTGGTTTATCCAAATTGCATTTCCCAGAATCCTTTGATCCTGAGATGGCTTTCCAATTAAGAGAAAGGAACACTGCAAGCCTTGAAGAAATGCAGAGCATTGCAGTTGATGTGTAGACCAACTTGCTGATCAAAAGGTCAAAGTTAAAGGACAAAGAAAAGGAGCAGTTGAAGTCATCAGAAGCTAAACTGGAGATTTTGGCCAGTGCCATGGAAGAGTTGATGCATAAGATTAACATAAAAGAGGAGCTTGTTGTCCAAAGACATCATGTTCCATTGATTTCAGAGAAAGACACGGTCATAGTTCCCAAACATTTTTCTGCTCATCCTAAGTACCATGGATTGAATAATGATTCGTTCATGTATTCAATTCACAACACAGTCAAAGATGAAGTTCCATATCAACTTGTAGAGGAACAACCAACTGACATGATATGCATGTTCAATGGCAATTCACCCATGGATGATTTATCCAAGTGTGACCAGTATGATGATGATCATGAAGCTGAAATAGAGGTTGTTTGTTCAAAGAAACCAGCAGCATGTCATTGGCAGGAAGGAGATCATTTACAGTTCAGATGTGACAATCAACCCTCGCACAAAAGTCATGACAGCAATGAGGAAGAGACAGAAAATTTCAGAGTAAGGGAAAAATCTTTTCCCTTATGTTTCGCTTCTTTTCAATTTTTGAGGGGAAATTGTAAGCAAGTTGTCAATAGTAGAGAGGGAGAATGTTCTGATCCACTGGGGGAAGATGCTAGTGTTGATGTGAAGGCTGTTCTAAACCTAGAGTTGCATCCCTTTACCTACTTCGATTTTCAAATTTCAGATGAAAGATTAAAGCCTGAGGCAAATTCTGAGTTAATTCAAAACAACTCTGTACCATTATCCTTTGATTCATTTTAGTTTTTGAAAAAGAATCTTGAGTATATGCTAAAGGATAAATACACAGAAAATCAAGAAATTGCAGTGGAACCAATGCAACAGTCAATTCAAGTTCTACATGATCCAATATCTGATGTGTTGGATGACTGGTGTTGTCAAAGTCTTCCTCCATCATCCAGCTATGGGATAAAACGTTGTTATGATATTGACATGATCAGGCAGTCAACTTCATTGTCTTTTGCAGCAGAGGCATCATTTCACAAACCATCAGAGCATCCACAGTCATATAAAGAAGTGTTGAAAGACACTGAATGCATAGGTGAAAAATCAAGTCTTGATGCTGAGTTGTTTGAAGTTGAAAATCAAAAGATGGGCCAAACCTATATTGATCCTGTAAATACATATATGGAGAAATTTTTTAATACAGGATATTTTTCCATTGCCAGTGTTTTTCCTATTGTTCAGGTTTATCAAATCTTATGTAAGGGAAAGCAGGTTGGAAATTACTCTCAAGCACGAGTAACAGACTTATTTCTGAGTTTCATCACAGGCAGTGAAAGAACAGAGCCACTAAATCAACTGTTGGATTGGCTCCATTGGCATTTTTCCATTACCTAGTTGAGCAATGATTGCAGTAGGGTAGGTAGGAAAAAATGAATAAGCTCATCATTCCGAGCATCTCTTTTTCAGCTGTGTTTATTTTAATTTGGTTTCAGTTGCAAGATCAAGACAGGTACAGGTTGCAAAATAAGATTTTGGGATCAGCTCAATGGATAAAGCACCGGTCTGCATGTTCATAGGTCTGTGGTTCTTGACACCTCCTGAAAGAAGCTTCCATCCCCAGGTGGAGACACTGTTATAACCCTATAATTCATAGGATCATCTGTTGACTGGAAAATTTTCACTCTGGGTGTATAGGTTTGCAAATAATATTTCATCTCTGCAAATTATTTTCAAAGGAAGCAGCGCACAAAACCCACCAAAATCGCTAAACCCTAAGTTTTTGCTGCATTCGCGCCTGGAGAATAAAGAACGCACTTAGATCGACGGTCGATCTAGTGGCGCGTAGATCAACGGCTGACAATGGATTCCGGACCCCCTCGACCGTTCTAGCTTTAACGGTGGGGGGGGGGGGTCTGGAATCGGAGATAACGAAGGCACACATCTAAATGGCTAAGGCACCAATGCTTTCATCAAAGGCTAAGATTGAATTCCATACCCCCCCGACCGTTCTGCCTTTAACGGTGGGGGTGGGGTCCGGAATGAAGCGGTTTTCCCGGCGGGCCCTGTCCCAACGTGTCACCCATCCATTGCATTGGACCTCCTCCGCTCCAGACCACTTACCGCTTACCATCCTCCCCACTTACCATTCATCATTTCCTGACATTCCCCGTCACCTCAGGACATCATCCTCCATTTTCCCGCCACCCATTCACGAATGATCAGACTTAGGATGAACAAAAATAACAATAAAGTTGATTGATAGGTTAGATTAATTAATAAAGAACTAGTTAATAATTAATTAATTATTAATTAAGTTAAAAATTTAGGTTAGTAACTAGTTAGTATTTAGGTTAATTAACACAAATTAATAAAATAAAGTACAAAAACAATATAAAACATTAAATAATATAAAAACATATAAAATAAAACATAATAACACAAAACATATTATAATAAATAATATAATATAAAAAATAATAAAAAACAAAACATAATAAAATAAAAATAAACAAAATAAAACAAATTTAAAACAAACAAAAAACAAATATAAAAAACATAACGTAACATATAACATAAAACACATAATAAAAAATATTAAAAAACTAAAACTAAAAAACTTGCTACCCTAAGTCTACCCCACCATCTACCCACGCACATTTTCATGCATCCTCGTACACTCCATTCAAATTACACTTTCAAATCAACGGACAACAAAAATTCTGGACCCCCCCTCACTATCCGAAATTTAACGAGGGGGGGGGTCCAGAATAATGGTGTTATCACTGAAATTTCGTCCGCACATGGCGACAAGAACTCAGCATCGTCAAACAGTAATGAATTCATTCATGGCATTGAATTAATCTCACAGCATTCCAAAAAGGTCAAAAAACTATACAAAGTAGTAAAAATTGAAGAGCGCTTTACAGAAGTTGGGTGCGCGCGCACATGCGCAGAACAAGAACGTACCATGCGCGCATACGCGCACGATGCGTGGTTGTTGGCGCAAAAACCCTCGCACCTTCTAAACGACGCATTTATTGAATTGGTCAGCCTCCCAACCACTTCTGGATCAGCTCCCAAGACGATTTGACCCTCAAATTTGAGCTAAATCCAAATGGTGGGCTGGTCAAAGACCTAATAAATCCCTAAAAAGCCTCTCTTCACACTACAAAGGAGTTACATAATCACCCAATGCAATGCTATAAAAAGCCATGAAGAAACCTCATTTTATCAAGGAATTTCATGCAATGTTATGCTTCCTATATTGTTTTAAGGACTCCATCCTTGACAAGATCATTTTGGCACCATTTCATTGAGCAATCCACCTCTCCATTGAGTAGATTTGCAAAGGAGTTATTTCATCAGAATTTTTATTTTTTCTTGTTGTAAGGAGAGAAAGTTTGTGAGGGTCCAAGAGCCTTCCTTTTGAGGAAGAAGGGACTCACAGTCCCCTTTCTTCATTGTGCTTTGATTTCATCAATAGATCATCCTAAAAACATTGGTGATATTGGTCTTTTTGTGTTTTGTTATCTTTATATCCATATGCTTATAATTTTAGTTTGTTTTAGTTTAATTCTTGCTTATAGTTTTTGTTTTTCTTTCTCTAACCCTTTCCTCTACAGCTGTCATGCTCAGCAAGACCCATCTAGGCATGTAAGCACCTCTTATTTGCTCACCAAGGTGACGAAGTAGGTGCGAATAGATTGACGACCATACTGGGGACTAGGTATCAATTCCTACCTCATTTGGGTTTAGTTTGCTCTTCTTTTAGTTTGTTTAACTTGCAGGTGCACAAACCGGCCTCTGTCGACCTGCTAACCAGTCAATTCACAGGAGAATTGAGAGAAATCCATCTGGATTTTCTTTCTCGGTCGTTTGTCACAGGTGCGGGGGTATTCCACCCCACAGGCGCACATCGTGCACGCATGCGCTTTCGTAACATCCTTTCTCTGCGCACATGCGCTTTCTGACTCATTTCTGTTTGTGCGCCTCCGCTCTGTGTGCACCTGTCTGCACTAGGGGCCGCGCATTTGATTAAAATTTCTCATTGTAAGTTGTTGGGATGTGGGGAAGGTATTTTGCCTTCTTAAGAATGATGTTATGCATGCTCTAAATACTGCACCACACTTAGTCCCCTCATCATATAAAGGGGTTAGTCTAACACACATAGGCACTTAGGAGGATAAAAAAAATCAATTTCCCTTCTTTGCTTTTTGCCACGTGGATGGCTTGTTTTGACTAATAATATAAGTTGGACATCAACTTTAATCACATCTAAACTCACATTTGGGACTCGAAGTTGAAGTAACAATCGTTGAGTATGCTCTTCTCTCGCACCTCCAAGCGATCTTGAGAAACAGAAAAGGATTGTGCAAACAATCTCATCTCCCTTAAAAGTTTTAAAAACCTTTAGGAGAGGACAACGACCCTTTTTGGGACCCCTCCTAGTTTCATCTTTTCAAAACACATTTTAAACTTGTAACAGGCCCATACATGCCCACATGCTACAAAGATAGAATAGTGGTTGAAATTTTTGCTTTCTTAGATCAAAACACTAGGAGAGTTCAAAGGTCTGTAACGGGCCCATACATGCCCACATGTTCAAATCTAGGATAGTTTCATGCTTTTCTATATTACCTCACAATAGGGAGTTAAGGGATAGTAACGGACCCACATGTCCACATGATAGCTTCCTAGGGATTTTGAATTCCGCAAGGTCATACCAAAGACATCTAGCTAATTAGGTAATCAAACTCTTGTAAAGGACCAAGCGAAGTCCACATGCAGCAAGGTGACATCTAAATAACTAAAAATTGGCACACTTTTCACTCACACACAAAAGTCACTCCTCAATCACATAGCTTCTTCTTGAAATGTGGAGGTCCAAGTAAATATCCTCCAAAGGGATTTCGAAAATACCCCATATTTTCTTGACAGGACTATCCACTCCCATTGTCAATCAAACGAGGTTGGTTTTCACCCCCAGCCTCACAAAACAACTTCATCTAAAATCTTTCTAAAAAATCACTAAGTTTTCCTCCACAGGAAGTGCCAAAAGAAATTTTTAGTCTAGGTAGGATTTCGGGGATAGGCATCCAAATAACTCCCCGTTATCTGGTTCTCACATTTTCAAACATAGAGGTTGTCAAATAGGGAACTTCAAATCCTCCAAGTCAAGTGTTCCAATAACCATAAGGCAGGGAGATACCCGTGAAGGGTTGAAGGCTGAGGTCCAATTGTTCTGTGCGTCCCCCCTTGAGGCACCCACCTCTTGGACGGGATCCAGCCCGTGACCCATTTCTTAGGTCGAAAATCTAAATGTCGCACTTTGACCAAGGTACCTAGTGACCAAGTTTAGGACATCTACCCAGGTGGCAATTGTGGGTTGCAATTGCACCTTGATTGGATTTTGTGTGGCTATTGGGAAATATCGCCAGTTCTTTCGGGATATGCCCCCTCTACCCCTCATTATAACTAATTATTTCATCCTTCACTAGTGTCTCTTCCAGTGACTTCAGACCCCACTGTTGAGTACTATTGGAAGGTCCAGTGCTATTTGAGAGGAACGACGTTACGTCTTATAGGACACGAGCATTTGCTTTCTTTTTTATTCCCCCACGTGGACAAAACCCACTTACCCATATATATGCTTCTTTCTCATTTTATGTATGATGCACATCTGATTACAGTTTGATTTGGATATATATATTGTGTAAACATTCAATGCAAAGGCTTTTGGTTTTTATATTTCTCTCACCACTTGTCGCACACATTCACACAACTAGTCTGACTCATAGGGGAACCACAGAACCCCCGTCATTCACGACGCTTGCTCAACCTCCCTCCTATGTTAGGGGGAGTATCTGGTCGTACCCGCTCATCAGTACCTCCTTCACACACTCCTGTGAGTGATACTATCTTAGGATCATCTTTTCTTGGTTCTACATTACTTGGGTCAACTTCCCAAGGTCATCCGTTCACTCGCTCTCCTTTACAAGGAAGCGGGGGACCCACTTCCTCTCAAGGAAGGAGCACCAACCCACCTAGTCCCCATCAAGGGTCAGGTTCACAACACACCATGGCTGGAGCTAACCCTCCCACCCCACTACAAATTCCATATTTGGCCTCTCTCAACATACCGGATCTCACCAAACTCACCAATGATCCTATATTGCATGTCGCCACATGGTCTGCAATGCCAACAAAACTTCCTTCAGACATACCAAAGTTTGAAGGAAAGGTAGGGGATGACCCCGCCAACCATGTCATGACCTTTCATCTATGGTGTTCTTCCAATAACATTATGGATGATTCCATCAGACTGCGATTATTTCAATGCACACTTACTGGCCCATTAGCCAAATGGTATGTCGAAGAAAAATCAGGTTCCCATGCGACCTTTGAGTCATTGGCCAAAGCATTCTTGACCTTCTTCCAATTACCCATCCACCATGACAATGGTCTAGAACTACTGTCTAACTTCCAACAAACCTCAGCCACCCACATCGCTGACCACATTCACGAGTGGCGTACTCGACGTAGTTTGTGTAAAGCAGAAACCACCAAGCATCAATGTCTCGACTGGTTTCTTATATCACTTGTCTCTCTACTTGGTAAGGATGTAGCTTCCACCTTCCCTCAATCCGAAGAGGAAGCCATCAGTAAGGCCCAACAGTATGACCTCATCTATGCACAGTCAGGGTACTTATAAACAATACTCCCTGATCTTCCAAAACCTGTGTCGTTTGGCGAAGACAAACCTGGGATGTCTCACTCAGTAGACGGACTAATAGGTGCCACCACACACCACGGTCCACAACCCCAACCACCACTGATGTATGGAACACCTCAATACCCTTCGACATATGGGGGCACTTCTTATTACCCCCCACCCCCTTATCAACAGCCATACCCTGTTGCTATACCTCCACCCATCAGTGGACCACCACCGACACCTCCCATACATCCACCTATCCCCACAAACAGTGGTACTCCCTCAACATCATCTTATAGTACTAGTGAAATCACTACACCTTCCTATGTACCTTATGGATCGGTACCACCACAAAATCCATATTTCCCATTTCCTGGTCCTCCACAACCCATGGCTTCCCCACATCCTCATGCGGGGGTAAATTTTGTTCAACCCTCTGCTGCTCAACAATACCAAAATTTCGAATAGTTTAATACAGCTAACCCAACTCATCCATCAAACAATGCCAAGAAGAAAGGACAGAACAGGAATAACAACAACCCAGGTCAAGGCGGGCAACAACCCCCACATCACCAACCCACTGGGGGCAACCAAAACCAAGGAAACCAAACCTCCCAAGGGGGCAATAACAACAAACGCCAAGGGAGAAATAATGTTAAAACCATATTCCCTTGTGCTCTTTGTGGTGAGTTCGGTCATTACACTCACCATTGCCCCCAGATCGCTGATTTCAAATGGCTGAAAGACTCAGGTAGCCTCCCCCATTCTCCTGCACAAACTGACCCTCAACAGGCACCACAACAATACGTGTAGCAACCCCCTCCCGACGTGCTGCAAAACCCTATTCCACATCAAGGTGTGATAAACACCCAACATGATGCAAAGCACCCCCCACCTCAGGTAGGACAATACCACAACCCCAACAATCCAGCAAAGCGTACAATTCTCCTCACCAGTGAGGAAGAAATTCTTCTGCAAACGCGTAATCATCAATATCATACACCCGCTGAGTCTCCTCCCATCTCTCCAGAAAAAAACCCTACACCAACGGGACCCCCGTTGGTGATCCCTCCGAACCACCACTACGCATCCCTCTCATCCCCTTGCACAGGAATATCCACAACCCACAGGCTAGGGAAGCTCATAACTATAGCTTGGTAGACGACTTAGCACAATCCACGGCTGCCATGTCAGTCTTGGAAGTCCTCCAGACTTGTCCTACACAACGGAAATATTTACTTTCCGCCTTGGGGACAGTCGACCCCGAAGATACTCAACTCATCACCTTTGATCTTGATAGTGGAGAACCTCGTCTTCCTGCCTTGATCGCTTTTCAAATACCAGTGAAAATATGGAACATCACAGTTCATCGGTGTATCATCGATCAAGGTGCCTCTACATGCATCATGTCCAAAACAGTATGGCAGAAACTTGGTTCCCCAGAAATCATACCCTCCTCCATCACATTACGAGCTTATGACGGACGACCATCCTCTTCTGAAGGGCTCTTCCAGAATGTCCCCGTTGAACTCGGGGCCAAGACTATCCTCATTGATTTTGAAGTTATCGACGCCCCCCTCGATTATAATATCATGTTCGGGGGTAGCTACATGTACGCTATGAAGGCAGTGGCCTCTTCCGTCTTTCGGACAATGATGTTCCCCCATAATGGGAAGATCGTGACCATCGACCAAGTCTCACATTATGAGCCTAACCCATCTTCCAACCTCGATAACATTCTTCCTCTCATCCACACCAACCTAGACGCATATCCACTCGTCGATATGGGTCCTGGGATTTTTAAAAATCCATCCTTGTTAGGGACGTACCACGGAGCACCACCACTCCTTTCCCCTAATCAAGTATGTGTCATTTCATCTAACGGAACTCACACGGAGGATGCTCTTCCTCCTCGGGAGGCTTCAGTCATTCCTAACGTCTCAATAGTCACAGAACAACTCTCGCCGGAGCCTCCTACGCACTCATCGACCTCAACAGTCCACAAATCCACATCCCCTCAAGGGAATAATCCTGCCTGGGAGACACTCCCCCAACCCCTCACCCAAATTCCCTTATTTTACCCTCCCCCAGGTATAGAAGCGTTTCAGGTAGCTGCCACACTCACACTACCCAATATGGTGTTAGCAATCCCCGTTTGGTACTTACACCCACCCGAGATGGTCCCTCGACCATCCCTTCCCCCACAGGAAGGAATCCCTATGACGATTCCTGTCCTTACCCCCACTACCCCCATACTCACTAACCCCCCTTCTACAGCTGGGGGAGAAGGAAGAAGAAAGAGCCCACCGCTCCACTTCCTCCACGCATACCACCACCTTGTGCACTATGTGAAAAAGATGGCCACCAAACCAACAATTGCCCATCCCTACCTGAATTACGGAATTTGATTCCCCTCAATCAAACTCCCACACCACCCTCCACTACTGCTAGTCCCCCTACTACCACCAACCCTTCCAGTAGTAAAGGGTTGAGGACCAAATATGCTTGTGCTATATGTTCAGAGTATGGCCATTACACCCACCATTGCCCAGCACTATCGCGCTTTCGGCAGACATTAGCGTCCGTATGCCAGAACTTCCAGAACAACCCATGCCCTACTACATCCTCTTCGAATATCACTGACATTCGCTATGTCACCACTTCAGTCAATGAACGTATGAGATTCCCTTGCTCTCTCTACAATTCATTAACTCATTTTACATACTAGTGTCCTATGATCCTTGCATACAGGCAACGTCAATTGGCTCTACTTCACCGACCCACAGAGGCGATAATTGGCATTACTTCATCACTCAAGGATCTTCATGTCATTTCTCCAGAGCCCAAGGCACTCCCAACGCCTCCATGGTTCTTCAATAACGTCTCTGAAGATTTACCCCGCAACCCCCCCAACTCTCCTGCTTATTCCCCTACGGACACTCTACACCCAACCACCATGGGTACCCCTCAGTACTTCAACATATGGTTTATGTCGAGTGAACCCTCATCATCTCCTAGCATTGCGCCCTCTGCTTCTCCATCAGGGGGCAACCACGCTGTCACCGAGATCACTCCTCACGACCCCTTGTATTCTCGACATTTTCAATGCGACGAGGAAACACTTGAAGAGATAAACTACCCAGACTCGCCCTGGGATGCACTACATCATCACGCACTCTTCTCTCCACAGGCAACCCTCATGCCTCCTAACCAAAACCCCATTTACGCGGTCGAAACCAAAGATTTTATCCCATCCGGGCCTATCAATTGGTTCAACAATCCTATTCCTGCCCCTGACGCTTTTGAATAAGGTAATATGGCCAACATTTCCCCCACCATCAAAATCCACATTTCCATTAAAAATGGCATCGTCGAAGAAATCATCATTGGAGCTGCTTGCACTCCTCAGGAAATCGCCACATATAAAGCCCTCTTCCAGGAATATAGAGATATTTTTGCCTGGTGATACACGGAAATGCCTGGCCTCGACCCATCTATTGTTGAACATCACATCGACACCTGGCCTGACATCACACCATTTCTCTAGAAATAGATACCGCTACACCCATCCAAAGCCATGGCTATCAAAGCCGAAATTGACAAATTACGTACGGCCGGGTTTATTTACCCCATTGCTTACACTTCATGGGTTTGCAACCCTGTACCCGTCGACAAAAAACAGGGAACTATCCGGGTTTGCACAGACTTTCACGATATCAATAACGCATGTCCCAAAGACAACTTTCCAAAGCCTTTCATTGATCAAATCATCGACGACTGCGTCGGCCACGAGGCTCTCTCCTTTATGGACGGATTCTTTGGCTATAACCAAATTCAAATCCACCCAGCCGATCTGTATAAAACCGCATTCATTACCCCATGGGGTACTTTTTCATATCATGTCATGCCTTTCGGCTTAAAAAATGCCGACGCAACTTTCTAGCGGGCAATGACATACATCTTTCACGATCTGGCTGAAATCATCCTCGCCTACTTGGACGACCTCATAGCTAGATCCAAGAAACGCACCCAGCATCTTGATGATTTACGAATCATCTTTCAATGGTGTCGTCAGTACAACATTCACTTGAATCCTCTCAAATGCGTGTTTTGTGTCACCACAGGGCGCCTCCTCTGTTTTATCGTTTCCCAAAGAGGTATTACCGTAGACCCCCTCAAAGTCAAATCTATCACCGAAATTCCACCTCCTCGGAATTTACGGCAACTTTAGAGTCTTCAGGGCAAAGCTAACTTTCTTCGATGCTTTGTCCCAGATTACACCATACGCGCACATGGTTTCCTTCGCTTACTACGTCACGACATCCCTTTTCACTGGGACGACTATGCCTAATAGTCATTTGACGATCTTAAAGAAATGCTTTCAAATGCACCTTTAATCAGTGCACCTGACTATAATTGCGACTACATCCTCTACGTATCAGCATCAACTGTATCAGTAGCCGGCATCCTCGTCCAGCTCGGAGATGACAATCGTGAACATGTCATTTACTACGTTAGTAAGAAACTCTTAGGACCACCCTTGAAGTACAAACACGAAGAAAAACTTTCTCTTGAGTTGTCCTCGCAGTCCAGAAACTGTGCCATTACATTCTTCTTCGCACCACCAAGGTCGTCGCAGATTCCAACCCTATGCAATATTTGCTCATCTGTCGACAAATTAACGACAAATTCACTCGATGGATCGTTATCCTTCAGGAGTACGACCTCGACTTTGCAACACCTAAGAGTAAGAAGGCCCTCGTTCTCGCCAAATTTGTGATGACCCTCCCCTGTGACGCCACTAGTGCCCCCGTCAACACCGAATTTCCTGACGAACATCTCTTTTACATCACGTCAGATTATCCTTGGTATGGAGACCTTCTCATCTACCTACAAACTCAAAAGTTTGGTAACCACCTTTCACGAGATGATCGTCAACGTATTCGCCATCAGGCCCCCGCTATCTCCTCATCAGAGACATCCTATACCGGCGGGGTGTAGACACCATTCTTCGTCGGTGCCTGACTATTGATGAGGCCGACAGAGTCTTAAACGACTGCCACAGCGGCACATGTGGGGGCCATCTTTCGGGTATATCCACGGCTCAAAAGATTATCCGAGCCGGTTACTTTTGGCCTACCTTGTTTCATGATTGCATTCATGCCATGAAACGATGTGAGCAATGTCAGCTCTACGCCAACAAAGCCCGGGCTCCCCCCGCTCTTCTCCACCCTGTCATTACAGCCGGCCCCTTTTGCAAATGGGGCATTGACTTTATGACTTGCAATCCACCCTCCAGCAATGGTCACAAATACATTGTTGTCTCCATTGATTACTTCACCAAATGGGCCGAAGCTATGCCCACTTTCAACAACACCGCTGACACTGCAACGCGTTTTTTCTTTAATCACGTCATATCCCGTTTTGGAGTACCACTCCAACTTGTTTCCGACCATGGGAAACACTTTGAGAATGAGATCTTCGTCGAACTCTCATCTTGTTTAGGCTTCTCTCACGAGTTTGCCTCACCATATTACCCTCAATCAAACGGACAGGTCGAGGCAGTGAACAAAGTCCTCAAGACCATGTTACAGCGCACGGTTAATAAACATAAAACCAATTGGCATCATATGTTATTTTCTACACTATGGGCCTATCGAACGGAAGTAAAGACCTCTACTGGTTTCACGTCATTCCATTTAGTCCATGGGGTTGAGGCAACCCTTCCCATTGAGTGTGAAATACCCACCTTACGCACCGCAATTGAGCTATTACCTGACACTTCTCCAATGGAGCAGCGCTTGCTGAACTTGGAGTCGCTGGATGAAAATCGTCGATCTTCATTACAGAACAACGAGGCAACTAAAAAATGATCCAAAGCTACCTTTGATCACCATGTCAACCTTCGATCATTCCACGAAGGCGACCTCGTCCTGGCCTATGATATCGCTCATGATACCTTTGGCCACGGAAAATTCAAATCACTTTGGCATGGCCCTTACATCATCCAACATTGCCTCACCAAAGGCGCATACATCCTAGCCTCCCCCGAAGGCCTCTCGCTCAAGGAACCCGTCAATATGTTATATCTCAAGAAATTTTATGCTTAGAAGTAGTCATTCTACTTTAGGTTATTTTTTCTTTTTAGTGTTTTTAATATTTTTTCCTCCTACCCTCTCGTCTAAACTATCCTTTGTGCTATTGACAGATGCTTCTTCCACTAGCCTACCACATTGGTTACGCCGACGGCGCCAGCTGTTGGACACAAAATCTCGCCTCGACTGCTTGGGCTCTCTACACCCCCTCACATGAAATGCTACATTCAAACGGCATATGTTTAGGGCCAGCAACCAACAACCAAGCTGAATACACTGCGTTCATTGGCCTCCTGGCCGACGCCCAGCGTCATCATATTCGTCACCTTAACATCTTCCTTGACTCTCAACTAGTTGTTCTCCAGCTCAACAATGTGTACCGTGTATGCGATCTGTGCCTCTTTCGCAAATACCTACAGGTTAGACTGTTATCTCGACATTTTGATTCCATTACATTTACACATATTCCAAGACAATTGAATCAAACAATAGATCAAATAGATAACATAGTGTTAGATTGGCATATATCACATCAAGCTACACATACACAAACATCTCATAAATCCTGTCACAACATATAGATAGAATAGACATCATCATCAATCATCAACAAAAAACACATGTAGACATCATCAGGATCTCAAAATATGTATACTCATATATATATCAAGGCCTATCAGGCCATCCGAATGTTTACATACAAAAATACATGTGCCTACAGGCCAGCACAACACCTCGGTACAAAAATCGGCTTACTAGCCTATATACAACCAAAAATATATACATCATACATCAGTCATGGTGCCTCTATCGCACCACCACCTGTTCCTCCCTCAGGAGGAGGTGGTGGCCCACCACCACCTACCCCAAGCGGTGGTGGACCACCCACAAGACCCTCTTGCCCTGGCGGCAGGTGTCCACTAGTCATCGCAGCAAGCACTGCTGCTCGCCGCACTATGGCCCGCCATGGTGGCGGCACCCCCACACACTGCTCCAGGAAGCTCTCATCCTGGATCCGCGTCCACATGCCCTCAGGCACATCTTGCAACACCGTCTCCAGCCGACAGCGTATGTCATCAAAATCAACTCCGACCGCCGCCGGAGGAGCATGTGATGGCCCTGCACCGGGGTCATTGAACCGACGTCTCCTCGCTTCCCTCTCGGGCTCTTCTGGTCTCCCCGTGACATCATCTCGCCGACATCTCTCTCCATGCGACAGTCTCTCTGTCTCTTGAGGAGCCGGCGCTCTCTGCATCTCCACCTCGTGCCCGTGAGGTGCCACATCTGCACATGCACAAAACAACAACAAACAGATAGTATTAGCATCTATATCATATACATATGGACTGATATCTCAAAAGACAACATAAATCAAAAACATATACAATACTAAATGTACCTCGATGGTCAAACACCTACCCTGGAGGCAGCACCATGTCCGAGTCACCCCGGAAGTCAACCCCAGCATAGGGGTACCGAAGTACTACCTGCGACATCTGCCGCCATATCCGTGTCGCCTCTGATGAAAAGTAGTGGACACCTTTGCCACCACCGTGGAGAACCAAAACTATAGACCATCGCCTCAATCACAGTTCTCATTCCCCCGGCATCTCTAGTAGAACTCTCGGGCGCAACATCGACACCCTCTCCAAAAACCATCCCACTAGGATAGACCCAAAAGCGAACTCTCCTACACCTGTGGACCGACAGCGATCCAACTGCGCGATCATCCGTGCATGCAGCGTCAGTCCCCACGTGAACTGCTCGCCAACCACCACTCTCTCTAGCACCAGGAGCTAGCCACCACTAATCCCTTGGCTCGCAAGTGACCCGTATATACGCACAATCATCGCCGCTATACAGCGATGTGCTAGGGAGTCGATAGCGTTGATGCTCACCACAGTCCCAGACATAAAGTCTCGACCTCACCAGTATCGCGTGCCAATCGTCGCAAGGGTTGTATCCCTCGGCAGCACATGCTCTGTCGGTAGGGGCGTTCCCCGAAAGGGGAGCCTAGTCAAAAAATATACATCCTCCACCGCAGTGAAGGGGATCTTCTCTCCTCGCACGAGGAAGCAGTGTAGCTCCGGACTCCACATCTAGAGCAGGAACTGTAGTAAGTACTCATGTGCCCGTATCAACGGGCACTCAAAGAACTTTAGCAACCCACAAGTTGCTAAAGTCGCCTTCACCCCAGGCCCCTCGATGGACACAACATCTCGCAACTGGGCCCAGTCTCTCTCTCGCCACCGCACCGACAACGTCACTACTGGCCACCTCTGAACAACACAGAGTCCTATATCAGCTCATGTAACCAACAACATCATCAAAAAGACTCATTTTTTACCCTTCAACCTTGCCCCCTAGGCACAGTTTTTGTTCCCACAGGCGCACACACATGCGCGTCTGTTCAGCACATAGGCGCACACACGTGCACTCCTGTTCAACACACAGGTGCTCATATGAGCGCGCCTGTACACCGGATAGGTGCACCTCAATGCGTGCATGTTTACCATATAGACGCGCACCAGTGCGCGCCTGTCAAACCTACAGGCGCGCACTGGTGCGCGCTTGTTCAACACACAGGCGCGCCCGTCAGGAGCGCCTTAAATTCCTCATCCCGTGCACTCATGCGCGTCTACTCAGTGTACAGGCGTGCACTTATGCGCGCCTTCCACCGAATCCCCCACACATGTGGGCCCACACCCCAAAAAAACCCCCTAAAAAACCCTTGTGCGCCCCCCCGTACAAACCCTACCCAAAAATTGAAAACCTATTTCTATGCAGGATGATCAGACCACTAACCTGATACTCGCAAAACATCGATCAGATGCCTTGTCCTCCCTGAATATCCAAATCTCCTCTGAAATCTTCTCATCCAGTCACTGTTGCAGTAGGTACAAATGAGGTGGAAATGTGGGCCCTACAGCTATATATATCCCTTTTTCCAAACTTCCACTCACCATTCCGGGAGCCCAAGGTGTCCATTTTTCAAACCATCTTCAGCCATGGGATCAACATCTTGCCACCTATATCACAGCTGTCCCTGGGTCACTTTTCATCCCGAGCCCCCGAGGTGTCTTTTTTTCATATCGTGGTCAGGTACGCACGCACATTGTCACATTTATCTAATACATGCTCATATCTTTGATTCTCTTCAGACATAGTTCACTTTGGGTACTGGGTTGTTCTGTGTGCAGGTACTGGCTCATTATTCATCAACATCATCCCTTCAGGTATATACTCAACACTGGCATGTAGTCTCTCCCGCTGTATTGCGTTTACATTTCCAGTCACACCCTCTGATATTGGCCTTTAGGACCCTCATTCCCAGCTCTGCAGTACCCACACCTCCATTTGCATCTTCGGTACTGTTACCCGGTAGCATTCTTACCCACATGAGTTGTCCCATTCATAGCACCTTTTGGCACTTTTTGACACTCATGTTGTTCTTCATTACCCTTTAGGGATGGGAGTCCCGATAGTCTTTCAAACATGTCGTGAATCAGCCACATTCTCCTTCTCCTCATTTTGCTAGCTTTCCCACATGGACTCCCAGATTATCTCTTCACGGTTCTATTTTTTACCTGCACCTCCGCAGTATCATGAACCCTCCATTTCATCCACAATCAGTTTGCCCATCTACGCACCTATCCTCATTTCACCTACCTCATACAGAAACTCACCAATGGGGCCCCCACCCTTCATCAGTTTTCCAAGCACATTCTGCCCTCCCTGGGGCACGCATTTCACACTGGGGCACCCGTTTCTATATTTGTACATTTCTCCCCAAAATTATTCATTATTTATTGTACAAACGCCTTTATTTCTAGTCATTACATTTTCTTTTGTCGTCACCGTTGGCGACTTGCTTCCTTTTGGCCACACGCAACCCATGTCACCCGTGGTTGGAGCATTACTTATCATCTACCCTTGCCGGCAATGTCCATATCTTCAGAGTAATCCACAGGTCACTTACCTCTACCCTCTGAATTTGTTCACCTTGTCCCACCTCAGGCACAACTTATCATCGGTCTTGTCATCCCCCTGACACTCGACCTTGTTACGCAGTTGCGGCCACTTTTTATCTCATACATCCTCTAACCAAGGGAAGTCTTGAGTCTTCCCACATCTTGCCTTCGTCCATGTACCTCTGACACTTCCTCACCTCAGTAGATTCCACGAAGCCCTTTGCTTCTAGGAGTCACGTCCCCCTTTTGTCAACATCAGCACAATTTTCTGGAAGGGCGATAGTATCTTGATTCTCCTTCTCTATTCAATGAGAGATCTCAGACGGCACATGGTGAAACACCATTGCTCCCTGCTGTCATTGGCCCCCATAACATTCGACACCAACACTTTCTCATGTTATGGTGGGTCTTACTTTGCGACTATTGCAGTTATTTTTATCATTTGCCGAAAACCTCTGAACTTGGTAGGGACATCAATGCCCGCATCTTCGTCGCTGCTTCTTACCGCGATCATTGCCTATTGTTCAGAGTACGTTCCTTTGCAGAATTGTCTTCTGCCTTTATCATCACCGCCCCCGAGGGCGCTACAGTTGTCTACACCAACACTTCAGTCATATTTTTTCAGAGTTACATAACACGAGCATGGGGCATGCCCGCCTTTTTTGTACACAGTTTTCTTTTTTGTTTTTGCACAACTCTCAGAAGGTCGGGTCCTACCGGTTCCTTTTTTCTCCAGCGGATCACTCTAAGCGATCCCACTATTTCTCTATCTTACAACAACATTATCAGTAGAAGAAACATTGATGGATTTCGGCTATACGTATGCTCCTAACCTCATCCATCAGGAGGCATCTGTTATCACTGAAATTTTGTCCGCACATGGCGACAATAACTCAGCATCATCAAACAGTAATGAAGTTATTCATGGCACTGAATTAATCTCACAGCATTCCAAAAATGTCAAAAAACTATACAAAGTAGTAAAAATTGAAGAGCGCTTTACAGAAGATGGGTGCGCGCACACATGCGTGGAATAGGAACGTACCATGCGCGCATACACGCACGATGCACGGTTGTTGGCGCAAAAACCCGCGCACCTGCTAAACGGCGCATTTATTGAATTGGTCGGCCTCCCAACCACTTATGGATCAACTCCCAAGCCGATTTGACCCTCAAATCTAAGCTAAATCTGAATGGTGGGCTGGTCAAAGACCTAATAAATCCCTAAAGAGCCTCTCTTCACACTACAAAGGAGTTACATAATCACCCAATGCAATGCTATAAAAAGCCATGAAGAAACCTCATTTTCTCAAGGAATTTCATGCAATGTTATGCTGCCTATACTGTTTTAAGGACTCCATCCTTGACAAGATCATTTTGGCACCATTTCATTGAGCAATCCACCTCTCCATTGAGTAGATTTGCAAAGCAGTTCTTTCATCACCATTTTTATTTTTTCTTTTTGTAAGGAGAGCAAGTTTTTGAGGGTCCAAGAGCCTTCCTTTGGAGGAAGAAGGGACTCACAGTCCCCTTTCTTCATCATTCTTTGATTTCATCAATAGATCAGCCTAAAAACATTAGTGATATTGGTCTTTTTGTGTTTTGTTATCTTTATATCCATATGCTTATAATTTTAGTTTGTTTTAGTTTAATTCTTGTTTATAGTTTTGTTTTTCTTTCTCTAACCCTTTCCTCTACAACTTTCATGCTTAGCAATACCCAACTGGGCATGTAAGCACCTCTTATTTGCTCACCAAGGTGACGAAGAGGGTGCAAACAAATGGTTTCTCAATACCACTCCCCCTCCACGTGTCATCATCCCATTCCAACGGATCCCCCCCCCAAAATCACTTACCACCTCGGGGGGGGGGGGCGGGGGGGGGTCCGGAATACCGCCTTCACAGAACAAAACCGTTTTTTTCATATTTTTGCCATTTTTGCCTGTTTCAGCATGTGTTCATCCGAGGCAGTTTCTGGGAAAACGAAGATGGATTTTAAAAATAAGAGAGATTTTTTCTCTTAGAATGGGCTGAAGAACAAAAACCTCTCTCAGTTTTTGCAACGGAGCTACGAGCGTGGAGAATCAAATCCATCTTTGAGGCCCTTTTTTCCAGATTTCCACTTTTCTATTACAGTCCCGATCTTGCAGGAGCTGTTACGGCCAGCTGGAGACGAATTTGGTGAAACCGAAGGAGGTTTTTGTCCAGAACATGCCCATATACAATAAAATGCTTCATTTTTATCCCAGGTGTCATCGTTGAAAATAAAACCATGTCTGTTCGGACCTCTTTTTCGCAGAAAACAGGTCCGTCTTTTATGGAAGACAAGATCCAAATTCCACCAGAATGAATGAAGCAGATCCATGATTCGAGGAAGTAGTTGAGGAAGATCAGGGATAATATGGAAGCTCAACCAGGGGGAATTTAAATTCTCTAGACAAATGGAAAAGTCTTCCCACATTTCAGGCATTGGTTTAAACACAATTTCCCCTAGCTGGCAGCAAATCTCCAACAACCTCAAGCATTCGACTGACTCTGCATTTATCTTTTAATGTTGTTAGAGTGAATTCGCCAGTAAAACTTAACAAACCTCCAGTATTCCAGATGTCAAGCAGCAATTACCAAATCGAATTTTCTTGGACTTGTTGTTTTATTTGTTTTAGGAGACAGCCTACAGGTGTCATAGAATTGTTGTAACTGCTTTTCTATTTTTAGAAAGCAGAGTTATGAGCTCAAGTCCATGAGAAGGCTGAGTGATTTTTCTTATTTATACACATGTAAAAGAAAAACAGGGGGTTCGACCTGTGAGGTTCCTTGCTGGACTATGGGCTATGTTTAGCTAGAGAACTCTTTTTGTAATTTTTAGATGAATGATCAGTAATAGACATGTTGTTTACAGGATTCCTATGCGGAGGTGTTGGTGGCATTTCCCTTCTCTGTTGAGTGTTTTCCTGTTATCTTTTCATTTGTTTTCAATTTCTCATTATCATAAGAAGAGTAATAGAGCAGAATTTATTGTGAAATACTCTGCATCTGATCTTGTGATAATCTTTATGTTTCTCCTCTAAAAAGCTTAGTTTATGAATTCTTAATTGCTCATTTGCTCACTTTTTCCTCCCCTATTTCTTCCTAAAATCGACACCATCAAAACTTAATTCGATCCAGCACTTCCACTAGCTTGCCCTATTTAAGAGTTATGTCTAAGATCTGAGAGTGAATCACATTTTTAAGCGCAGACCCCATTTTCCCAATGGCCCTCCTTGCTGTTCCAAAACAACCATTTAAAAACCCCAACCCCACACTTGCATAACTAGCCTAATACCTATTAAAACAAAGATATATCAGACAGAGATATCCCTCTCTGAGTCTTAGAGGGCTAGATCCAAGACTTGAAGTGGTTTTGATGTTGCCTCTGTGACTGCCTTACATCCTTGGGCAAATTACAGAGTGCCAACAGGATGAAGTGCCTGATATATATAAATAGAGATACACAGGTATCATAGAGAGGTTGATTCTCTTATGTATTAGTTTCATTTTTGTAATGATCTATCATAGCTATGTACGAGCTGATGTGTTATGTAACATGGTTTTGGAAAAATTCTGTAAGTTGTTGAGATAGAACATAGGATACAAGGAAGATCTGAGGATTAGATCACAGGTTGTGGATACTGGTGTGATCTAGTTCACCTCATACATATCTTACCCATCAGAGGGAATTGCAAGCGCACAATGCTAGAGATGAAGAACTACCATAATAAAAGAGACAAGAGCCAAATATTTGTGGACGTAGCCCAGGAGGGGGAAAACCATAGTAATATCTATGTAATGTGATGAATGCATGTATATCTTTATTTTATTTCATCAGTTAATTGTTATGATTAATGAATGAGTTAATGCATTGTTATGGAATACGATTGTGTTGTTCGGGGAACTAAACCATGAAGGCTTGATGCAACCCCGTGAGTACTAGTTGATTGTAGTAATAATTCATAGTAGGTGGTTTGTATTAACAATTCCCTATCCCATACTCAATCGTAGGCTATAAACACCTGAGTCTTACAACCACCCATTTAAATCTATCTCGGGTGAGACTGCATAGTACACTCTGTACATTGTGTTGCCTTCTAGTTTACCAGGAGGGCCGATAGTCTTAGAGGATTTTTTGGAAAACCAAAAGACATGAACCCTTGGTCAATAAATCAAACAGTAAAAGGAAGAAGTTAAAACCCAACAAATGGTTATGTTGTCATGTTAGAAAGAACAACAAAAGGACTAAGTAGGCAAGATAGATTGAATGAGAAAATAATGAGCGAAACAAGAAGACCAATGAGACATTAGAAGGGAATGTTGAGACCTTGGAACCCCACGAAAGCATAAATAGAAGGTTGGTTGAGAACCAAAGAGCTAGAGTTTTCCCATAAAGACAATAGGAACCCTAGACTCACACCTCGCAAATATATGGATAAATACGTATTTATTGATTTACATGAAGTCTTTTTCTGTGATTTTCCGCATCTACTACAGGAGTGGATACTAAGGTTGAAGGATAACCATGCGATGAACTGGATCCTACAGCTAGATTGGACCCAGGTATAGATTGAGCAATTACAACATGTGAACAACAAATTCACCCGCGCAATAGACTTTTGGCTTGATAGTATTGTGGCAGGTTTCATCACTGAATTTGCAGTTGACAAAGCGAAGTCATACAACGCAGAAGAGAAAGAATTTCTACGTGGACCACGAGGAAGGTACATTCAGTCCCTGTATACTTATATTAAGATACTGGTATATAACAAAGGTGTAATGACAATCAAATCAGATAGCTAAACTTCCCTTCCTACATGGGGGAAGGGGGGAAACACTGATAGAGAGAGGATACATGGAAGGAGGTGAGGATAAAGGTAATAAGGAGGAGGAACCCTTGGACTCGATCATGATGGATGAAGACCAACTCAAGTGGATTTTGGCTTCATCAGGAACGACGCTTAGCGGATTACCCTACCAATATAAGGTAAATACCAAGAAGAGAGTCGTAGCTGTGAGGGAAGGTTTGGTGAGTGATGAGGAAGAGGTAGAGGATCTTTGGGTTGTGGAGAAGATTGAGGAAATCCTACGCGCAACGTATGAGAGGAAGACGAGAGGCACAAGAATAGGAGGAGAAGGCAACCATCCTATCCATATTAATGTCAGTGTGGAACCCATAAACCCATGTGTAACTAATACACCAAAGAGAACACCACCTTTTAGACAATCAAATTTCGGAGGAAGTCCGACAGCAAGAAGTACATCTACACTAGGAGCAAAAACTAGAGGATCTAGTTCAGGTAGCACTAGTCAAGTATATACACCGCACAGAGGAGGAAGTAGTTTAGTATTAAGAATGGTAGGACACGATCCAACTATCAGATTACCATAATTTAGAGGAGAAGAGCTAGAAGACCCGGAGAAGCATTTGTTCATTTGTGCAAAGATTTGGGAGGAAAAACATATTAGTGATGAAGATACCAAACTCGCGCAGCTAGTGATTACACTAAGAGACCGCGCACTAGACTGGTACATGAGTCTCAACATAAACAGTGCCCCTAGAATGACGAGGACATTGGTAGACATTAAGAAGCTACTGATTAATGAGTTCTAGAAGCCGAGCTCAGAGGATCAGTACATGAAAGAGATGATCAAAATAAGATAGAAACCAGGAGAGTTTGTATGGGAGATTGACCAAAGGTTCAAGCAACTAAAAGGAAAACTAAAATACCTTATGACCAAGATGCAACATAGACACCTGTTTGTCAACTCACTACTCTGACACTTAAAATATCCCCTACGACAACATAAATTTCAAACGCAGGAAGAGGCTCTGCAGAAAGCCTTGCAACTGGAAGAGAACCAGTACATGCAAATGGACCCAGATATTGAGGAATTGAAGGAGGATTTGAATAATCTAACATTTCAACTAAACTAGATTAATAATAAGGAAAAACAAGAAGTTGTTTGGTGCACCACATGCAGGATGAAAGGACACCAAAAGAACGAATGTCTAACATTTGCGTAATATATGGAAACAGGTATGCCAAATCCGCTACCACAGGGAGGATTATGGTGCGAAATATGCAAGAAACCGGGTCATGACACTTATCACTGCATGATGATGCATAAATACTAGACAGTTCTGAAGAATTCATATTGCACCTTTTGTAAGTCAGTAGGCCACGACGACAAAGATTGCATAACTATGGAGATGATGCGGGAAAGAACATCAGATGCATACAGGGTATAGGCCAAAATGATGACTAGGCAAGAAGCGCCACAGTTCAATCAAACCCCAGCTCCATATAATAATATGAAACAACCATACAACAATGTGCAGTCGTAGTATAACCTGGCACAACCCTCGTACAATACTGCATAGTATAATCAGGAACCACGGTATAAAGTGTCGAGAGGTGACTGAGCAGGCTACCGAGGAAGAGGACTAGCCATAGAAGGTTTTGTACGTGGTAGAGGACCCATCACATGTGACAATTATCAACAACTGGGACATTATGCATGAGAATGTCCACTTCCACCATCAAATTGTATGTATTGTTGTGCATCGAACCATGATACAGAGGAATGCCTGACACTACTAGTAAAGATTCAGGAAAAGAGGAACCAGAACAATCAAAATGTCCAGTGGATTTCAACTGAAGCTAGGGATGACGGATGAAACATCAATATAGTCACTCATGGAGGAACGAAAACAGGAAATGATGCAGTTCAACAAGAACCAGCACAGAACCAATGGGTAAAGAAGAACACCGAACCAAGAAAGTAGTTCGACGCACCAAACTAAAAGGAGACTTTTAAGGAAGCTAGACAAGAATTTCAGAAGGAGAACACAACGTCGACTTCAACTGTGCAACCATTCAAGGAAGCCCTAGTTTTGCACCTCTTTATTCACCTTAGTGAGAAAAATAGAGGTGCTTGCAAGCTCAGTTGGGTCTATTGAGAAGGACAGTTGCAAGGAAAAGGGCTAGAAAAAGAAATAGAAAACAACAACTAAGAATTAAATTAGGAAATGAAATAACAACTAAATTTATAAGCATAGGGAGATAGAGACAAAAAGAACAATGAGACCCATGTCACCAATGATAAGGCTAATATTAGTGAAAGAAAACACTGAGAAGCAAGGGGACTATGAGTCCCTTCTTCCTCCATGGGAGGGCTCTTGGACCCCCACAAGTAAGCTCTTCTTGGAACAAATAAAAATAAAAATGGTGAAAGAACTCTTTGCTAATCCACTCAAGGGGTGAGATGGATTGCCCAATGCAATGATGCAAATATACTCTTGGCAAGGATAGAGTCCTCAAGAGAATAATGGCAGCATAACTTTGCTTTGAATTCCTTGAAAAATGAAGTGTATCCATGGCATTTTTATAACATTCCTTTGAGCTATTGTTCAACTAGTTTGTAGTGTGTAAAGAGGCTAATTAGAGAATTTCTAGGTCTTTGACCAGCCATCCAATTGAATCCAGTCCAGATTTGAGTGTCAAATTGGCTTGGGAGATGAACCAGAAGTGGGTGGGAGGCCGACCACTCTCATAAATGCATTGTTTCTCAGGTGCGTGGCTTTTTGCGATAACAGTCGTGCATCGTGCACATGTGCGCGATTTCTTCATTCCTGTTGCGCGCATGTGCATGCACACCCAGTGTCTTCATAGCGCCCTTCAATTTTTCACTATTTTGTATAGTTTTTGACCCTTTATGAATGATTTTGTGTTAATTCAGGTCCATGGATGACTTCATAATTGTTTGACGATGTTGAATTCTTGTAACCATGTGCGGACGAAATTTCAGTGATAACAGATGCCCCCTGATGGATGAGGTTAGGAGAATATGTATAGTTGAAATCCATCAATGTTTCTTCTACTGAGAGTGTTGTTGTAAGAGAGAGAAATAGGGGGATCGTCCAGAGCGATCCATTGGAGGAAAAAGAACCAGTAGAACCCAACCTTCCATGAGGTGTGTAAAAAAAGAAAATTGTGTACAAACGAGGTGGGCATGCCCCATGCTCGTGTCATGTAACTCAAAAAGGAAGAATGAGGTGTTGGTGTAGAAAATTGCAGCGCCCTTGGGGGCGGTCGTGATAAAGGCAAAAGATAATTTTGTGGATGAACATACTCTAAATAGTAGGCAGTGACCGCGGTAATAAGTATCACCGATTCTGTGGGCATTGATAGCCCAACCAAGTTCAGAGGTCTTCGGCAAGTGAAAGATCTAACTGCAATAGTCGCAAAGTAAGACCCACCATAACATGAGAAAGTGTTGACGTCAAATTTTATGGGGGTCAACGATAGTAGGGAGAAATTGTGTTTCGCCCTGTGCCATCCAAGATCTCTCATTGGGTGGGTAATGAGAATCAAGATATTGTCGCCCTTTTGGAAAACTGTGTTGATGTCGACAAAAAGGGGACACGACTCCCAGAAGCAAATGGCTTCGTGAAATCTACTAGGTGAGGTTAGGAAGTGGAGGAGGTACATGGATGAAGTCAAGATGTAGGAAGACTCAAGATTGCCCTTGGTTGGAGTATATGTGAGATAAAAAGTGGCCGCAACCGTTCAGCGAGGTCAAGTGTCAGGGGGACGACAAGACAGGGGATAAGTTGTGCCAGAGGCGGGACAAGGTGAACAAAATCAGAGGGCAGAGGTAAGTGGCCTGTGGGGTACTCTGAAGATATGGACGATGTTGGCAAGGGTGGATGATAAGTAGTCCCCCAACCAAGGGTGACATGTGTTGCGTTTGGCCAAAAAGGGAAGAAGGTCGTCAAAGGTGACGAAAAAAAGGTAATGTAATGACTAGAAACAAAGGCGTTTGTACAATAAATAACAAATAATTGGGGAGAAGTGTACAAATATAGAAACGGGTGCCCCAGTGTGATATGGTTGGCCCGGGTAGGGCATAATTTTCTCAGAGAACTGATGGAGGGTGGGGGCCCCATGGGTGGGTTTCTGTATGAGGTAGGTGAAATGAAGGGAGATTTGCAGATGGGCAAACGGATTGTGGATGAAATGGAGGGTTCATGCTACTGCGGAGGTGCAACCCAAAAATAGAACCGTGGAGAGATAATCTGGGAGCCCGTTGGGAAAGATAGAAAAATGAGGAGAAGGAGTATGTGGCTGATTCACGACATGATGTAAGACTATCGAGACTCCCATCCCTAAAGGGTTTTAAAAAACAACATGAGTGTAAAAAGCGCAAAAGGGTGCTATGAATGGGACAACTCATGTGGGTAAGAGTGCTACCAGGTGACAGTACCGAAGATACAAATGGAGGTGTAGGTACTGCAGAGCCGAAAATGGGGATCCTAGAGGCAAATGTCAGAGGGTGTGACTGGAAATGTAAGTGAGATTCAGAGGGAATGACTACATGCCAGTGCTGAGTATATACCTGAAGGGGTTGTGTCGATGTATGATGACCAAGTACCTACACACATGAAAACCAAATACCTGACGTGAACAATATATGAAGAGAATCGAATATATGAGCCTGTATTTGATAAATGTGAATATGCGCATGCATACCTGATCAGGGTATGGAAAATGGCGTCCCGAGGGTTCAAGATAAAAAGAGGCCCAGGGATTGTTGTGATGTAGATGATGAGATGTTGATCCTGTGGCTGAAGACAGATCGAGAAATGGATGCCTGGAGCTCTCGGAATGGTGAGTGGAAGTTTGGAAAAAAGGCCTATATATAGTTGTAGGGCCCACATTGCCGCCTCATTTGTACTTGTTGCTATAGTGATTGGACGAGAAGAATTCAGAGGATATTGTGAGATTCTGGGAGGATGGAGCGTCCGATCAAGGACTCGCGAGCTTCAGGTTAGTGGTCTGATCATCTTGCATAGAATTAGGGTTTCATTTTTTGGGCAGGGGTTGTACGGAGGGTCGTACAGGGGGTGTTTCTGGGTGTGGGCCCCATGTGCGTGGGTGATCTGGTAGTAGGCGTGCACATGTGCATGCCTACCCACCGGATAGGTGCGCATGGGAGCGCTAGTAAGGGGATAGAGGGCACACACTATGTGCGCGCTTGTTGGTTGAACATGTGCACACGTGTGCGCGCCTGTAGAGTGAACAGGTGTGCCTGAGAGGGAGCCTATGTAGTGAACAGGTGTGCACACGTGCACGCCTATGTAGTGAACAGGCGCGCATACGTGTGTGCCTGTGTAGTGAACAGGCACGCACGCGTGTGTGCCTGTGGGGTGTACAGGTGCGCATGTGTGCGCGCCTATCGGTTAAACAACTGCACCGTGGAGGCAAGGTTGACAGGTGTAAAACATGTCTTTTTTATGTTGTTGATTGTCCATGTGGCTGACTTAGGACGGTTTTATGTGTTGCAGGTGATCTTTGTGCACGATGCCTATTGGTTGGCGAGAGTGGGATTGGTCCCAACTGCTAGACACCGTGGCTATTGAGGAGTCAGGTGTATGTGCGACTTTGGCAGCCTGTGGGCTGCTGAAGTTCTTTGAGTGTCCATTGATATGGGCGTAGGAGTATCTCCTGCAGTTTCTTATCCGGATGTGGAGTCCAGACCTACACTGCTTCATAGTGCGGGGAGAGCAGATTCCCTTCATTGCGGTGGAGGATGTATAATTTTTGACTGGGCTCTCATTTCGGGGAACGCCCCTACCGGCGGAGCTGGTACTACCGAGGGATACGCCACTAGCGAAGGTTGGTCAGAGATATTGTTGAGGGCCGAACTTTATGTCCGGCACAGTCGTGATCATTGGGGCGATGGATGCCCTAGTGCATCGATGTATAGTAGCGACGATTGTGAAAGTTTATGGTTCGCTGGCGACGCAGCAGATCAGTGGTGGCCAGCTGATGGTGATGGAGAGAGTGTTGGCCAGTGAGCAGTTTACCTGGGGGTTGACGCTGCATGCCAGGATGGTAGGGTAGCTGGACCATTGTTAGTCCATGGATGCTGGAGAGTTTGCCTTTGGGTCCATCCTGGTGGCCTGGTTTCTGGAGAGGGTGCCGATGTTGTGCCCTAGGATTCTATTAGGTGCGCCTGGGATGCAAGAGCCGCGGCTGAGGAGGTGTTCGACTGTGTTTCTTCGCCATGGTGGTGGCGAGGGTGGCCACTTCTTTACTACAGAGGTGGCGCAGGTATGGCGGCAAATGCCGCAGGTGATATTGAGGTACCCCTATGTTGGGGTTGACTTCCGGGAGGATCTGAACATGGTGCTACCTCCAGGGGAGGTGTTTGACCGTCGAGGTATGTTGATGATGTTGATATGTATGTTTTTGTATTTTGATATAGCATGACATATGTATATGATATGGATGCTGACACTATCTGTTGCTTGTTTGTATGTGCAGATGTGGCACCTCACGAGCGCGAGGTGGAGTTGGAGAGAGCCTCGGCTCGTCGGGAGCTGGAGAGACTGTTGTGGGGAAAGAGACGTCGACATGAGGACGTCGCGGTGCGACCAGTTGAGCCAGAGAGGGCAGTGAGGAGACGTTAGTTTGATGACCCTGGTGTTGGGCCATCAAATGCTCCTCTGGCGGTTGTCGGAGTAGATTTTGAGGACATACACCGTTGCCTGGAGGGGGTGTTACAGGACGTGCCTGAGGGCATGTGGTATTACATCCAGGATGAGGGTATCCTGGAGTAGTGTGTGGGGGTTCCACCGCCATGGTGGGCTGTGGTACGATGAGAAGCAGTGGCTGGTGCTCTGATGACCAGACGACTGTCGCCGGGGCAGGAGGGACCGGTAGGGGGTGGACCACCACCGCCTGAGGGAGGGGCAAGTGGTGGTGGGTCGCCACCGCCTGAGGGAGGGGTAGGCGGTGGTGCTCTAGAGGCACCGTGAGTGGTGCTCTATGTATTGATGTATTTTTTGTATATAGGCTGGTGAGCCCATTTTGTACCGAGGTGCTTCATTGGCCTGCGGATAGTTGTATTTTTGTATGTAAACATTTGGATGGCACTGTGGACCTTTCGATATATACATGAGTATACATTTTTAGATCTATGTGGTGTTTACATGTGTTTTGTTAATGTATTGATGATGTCTAATCTATATATTTGATGACAGGTTGTTGATATGTTTATGTATGTGTAGTGGTAGCTTGATGTGAGATATGCCAATCTAACACAATATTAGCTAGGTTATCTGTAATTTGATTCAATTGTCTTGGAATATGTGTAAATGTAATGGAATCAAAATGTCGAGATAAAAGTCTAACCTGCAATTATTTGCAAAAGAGGCAAGGATCGCGTACACGGTACACATTGTTGAGCTGGAGAACGACTAGTTGAGAGTCAAGAAAGACACTGAGGTGACGAATACGGTGTTGTTGGGCATCGGCCAGGAGGTCAATGACGAAAGTGTATTCGGCTTGGTTGTTGGTCGCTGAACCCAAACATATGCCGCTCGAATGGAGAATTTCATGTGAGGGGGTATAGAGAGCCCAAGTGGCCGAAGCGAGATTTTGTGTCCAAAGGCTGGCGTCGTCAGCATAACCTATGTGGTAGGCCAGTGGAGGAAGCATCTATCAATAGAACAAATGATAGTTTAGACGTGAGGGATGGGAAAAAGATTAAAAACACTAAAAAAAAATAACCTAAAGTAGAAATGACTACGTTTAAGCATAAAATTTCTTTAAATACAAACCGTTGACGGGTTCTTTGAGAGAGAGGCCTTCGGGGGAGGCCATGATGTATGCGCCTTTGGTGAGGAAATGTTGGATAATGTATGGGCCATGCCATAGTGACTCAAATTTTCCATGGCCAAAGGTATCATGAGTGATATCATAAGCCAGGATGAGGTCGCCTTCGTGAAATGAGCGAAGGTTGACATGGCGATCAAAGGTAGCCTTGGATCATCTTTTAGCTGCCTCGTTGTTCTGTAATGAAGATTGACGATCTTCATCCAAAGACTCTAAGTTCAACAAGAACTACTCCATTGGAGTAGTGTCGGGTAATATCTCAATTGCGGTGCGTAAGGTGGGAATTTCACACTCGATGGGAAGAGTGGCCTCAACCCCATGGACTAGATGAAATGGTCTGAAACCAGTAGTTGTTTACACAGCCATACGGTAAGCCCATAGCGCAGAAAATAACATATGATGCCAATTGGTTTTATGTTTATTAACCATGCATTGTAACATGGTCTTGAGGACCTTGTTAACTGCTTCGACCTGTCCGTTATACCGAAGGTAATATGGTGAGGCAAACTCATGAGAGAATCCTAACCGAGATGAGAGTTCGACGAATATCTCATTCTCGAAGTGTTTCCCATGATCAGAAACGAGTTGGAGTGGCACTCCAAAGCGAGATATGACGTGGTTAAAGAAAACATGTGTTGCGGTGTCATCGGTGTTGTTGAAGGTGGGCATAGCTTCTGCCCATTTGGTGAAGTAATCGACGACGACAACAATGTATTTGTGACCATTGCTGGAGGGGGGATTACAAGTCATGAAGTAGATGCCCCATTTACAAAAAGGGTTGGCAGTGATGACGGGATGAAGAAGAGCGGGGGGAGCTCAAGCTTTATTGGCGTAAAGCTGACATTGCTCACTTCGTTTCACGGCGTAAATGCAATCGTGAAACAAGGTAGGCCAAAAGTAACCTGCTCGGATAATCTTCTGAGTAGTGGATATGCCCAAAAGATGGCCCCCACATGCACCATTGTGGCAGTCGTTTAAGTCTCTATTGGCCTCGTCAATAGTCAAGCATCGATGAAGAATGGTGTCGACTCCCCACCAATATAGGATGTCTCCGATGAGGAGGTAGTGGGGGGCCTGATGGAGAATATGATGATGATCATCTCATGAAAGGTGGTTACCGAACGTTTGAGTTCGGAGGTAGATGAGGAGTTCGTTGTACCAAGGATCATCTGAAGTGATGTAAAATAGGTGTTCGTCGGGAAATTTGATGTTAACGGGGGTACTAGTGGTGTAAGAGGGGAGGGTCTTGACAAGTTCGGCGAGAACGAGGGCCTTCTTACTCTTGGGTGTTGAGAACTCTAGGTCGTACTCCTGAAGGATTACGATTCATCGAACAAAGTTTCTATTAACTTGTAGACGACTGAGCAAGTACTGTATAGGGTTGGAATCTTCTACGACCTTGATTGTGCGAAGCAGAATGTAGTGGCACAGTTTCTGGACTGCGAGGACGACTGCAAGAGCAAGTTTCTCTTCGTTTTTATACTTCAAGGGTGGCCCTGAGAGGTTTTTACTAATGTA
Source organism: Picea engelmannii (assembly GCA_009831015.1). Taxonomy (NCBI): domain Eukaryota; kingdom Viridiplantae; phylum Streptophyta; class Pinopsida; order Pinales; family Pinaceae; genus Picea; species Picea engelmannii. Next base: position 1,858,486 of record ML776964.1, read on the forward strand.
ATAAATGACATGCTCATGATTGTCATCACCTAGCTGGACGAGAACTCCTGCTACTGACACAGCTGATGCTGATATGTAGAGGATATAGTCATGATTGTAGTCAGGTGCACTAATTAAAGGTGTGTTGGAGAGCGTCGTTTTAAGATCGTCAAATGACTGTTAGGCATGGTCATCCCAGTGAAATGGGATGTCATGACATAGTAAGCGAAGGAAACCGTGTGCACGTATGGTGTAGTCTGGAACAAATCACCGTAGAAAGTTAGCTTTGCCTTGTAGGCTCTGAGGTTGATGTAAATTCTGGGAGGTGGAATTTCGGTGATAGCTTGGACTTTGAGGGGGTCCATGGTAATACCTCTTTGGGAAACGATAAAGCCAAGGAGGCACCCTGCGATGACACAGAACATGCACTTGAGAGGATTCAAGCGGATGTTGTACTGATGACCCCATTGAAAGATGATTCGTAAATCATCAAGATGTTGGGCGCGTTTCTTGGATCGAGCTGTGAGGTCGTCCAAGTAGGCGAGGATGATATGAGCCAGATCATGAAAGATGTATGTCATGGCCCATTGGAAAGTTGTGCCAACATTATTTAAGCCAAAAGGCATGACACGATATGCAAAAGTACCCCAAGGGGCAGTGAATGCGGTTTTGTACTGATCGGCGGGGTGAATTTGAATTTGATTATAACCAGAGAACCTGTCCATGAAGGATAGAGCCTCGTGGCCTACGTAGTCGTCGATAATTTGATCAATGAAAGGCATTGGAAAGTTGTCTTTGGGACATGCTTGATTGAGATCGCGAAAGTCCATGCAAACGCGGATAGTGCCCTATTTTTTGTTAATGGGTACAGGGTTGGAAACCCATGATGTATAGGTGATGGGGTAAATGAATCTGGCAGCGCGTAGTTTGTCAATTTCATCTTTGATGGCCGCTTCTTTGGATGGGCATAGTGGTCATTGTTTTTTACAAACTGGTGTAATGTCGGGCCAAGTGTCGATGCAATGTTCAACTATAGAGGGATCGAGGCCAGAAATTTCTATGTATGACCAGGCAAAAATATCCCGATATTCCTGGAAGGGGGCTTTATAGGCGGTGATTTCCTGAGGAGTGCAAGCAACTCCAATGGTGATTTCCTCGATGATGCCATTTTTGATGGAAATGTTGATTTTAATGGTTGGGGAAATGTTGGCCATGTTGCCTTCTTCAAAAGCATCAGGGGCAGGAATGGGGTTTTTGAACCAGTCGATAGGCCCTAATGGGATAAAATCCTTGGTTTCGACTACGTAGATGGGGTGTTGGTTAGGAGGCATGGAGGCTTCCTGTGGAAATAAGAGTGCGTGGTGGTGCAGCACATCCCAGGGATAGTCCGAGTGGTTTAACTCTTCAACTATTTCTTCGTCGCAGTGGAAGTAACAGGAATACAAGGGGTCATGAGGAGTGATATCGGTGACTGTTGTCGTGTGGTTACCCCCTGGTGAGGAAGAATCAGCGGGAACAATGCTAGGAGATGGTGAGGGTTCACTCGACATAAACCAGATATTGAAGTGATGAGGAGTACCCGTGGTAGTTGGGTGTAAAATGGCCATGGGGGAATGAGCGGGAGAGTTGGGCGGATTGGGGGATGAATCCTCAGATAAGTCATCTAAGAACCATGGAGGCATTGGAAGGGCCTCGGGTTTGGGAGAAATGACATGAAGAGCCTCTAGTGATGAGGTAATGTCAACTATCGACTCTGCAGGCCGTTGAAGCAGGGTCAATTGGCGTTGTCTGTATTCAAGGATCATAGGACACTAGTATGTAAAATGATCTAATGAGTCACATAGAGAGAAAGGGCGTCTCATACGTTCATTGACTGAAGTGGTGACATAACATATGTCAGTGATATTTGTTAAGGAGGATGTAGCAGGACTGGGGTTTCTCTGGACGCTTTGGCGTACTACGGATAATGTCTGTCGAAAGCGTGGTAGTGCTGGGCAATGGTGGGTATAATGGCCATATTCTGAACATATGGCGCAAGCGAATTTGGTCCGCAACCCTTTACTACTGGAATGGGGGGTGGTAGTGGAAGTACTGGCTATAGTGGCGAGTGTTGGGGGAGTTTGATTGAGTGGAATCAAATTCCATAACTCTGGTAGAGATGGGCAGTTGTTGGTTTGGTGTCCCTCTTTCTCACATAGTGCGCAAGGAGGTTGGATGCATGGAGGAAGTGGAGTTGTGGGCTCCTTCTTCTTTCTCCTGCCCCCAGCTATGGCAGGGGGGTTAGTGAGTGGGGGTGTAGGGGGTATGGTGGGAGTAAGTATGGGAATCGTCATGGGGATTCCTTCTATTTTGGGGGGGAAGGGATGGTCGAGGGACCATCTCTGGTGGGTGTAAATACCAAACTAGAATTGCTAACACCATATTAGGTAGGGTAAGCGTTGTGGCTACCTGGAAATCTTCGTTGCCTAGTGGAGGGTAAAATAAGGGAATTTGGGTGATGGCTTGGGGAACTGTCTCCCAAACTGGGATATGTCCTTGGGGAGAGGTGGAATCGTGGACTGGTGGGGTTGATGAGTGCGCAGGAGGTTCTTGAGGGGGGAGTTATGCGACTAGTGGGACGTCAGATATGATAGAAGCCTCTGTAGGAGGAAGAGTATCCTCTGTGTGAGTTCTGTTAGATGATACTGCGCATACTTGATTGGAAGGATGAAGGAGTGGTGGTGCTCTATGGTAAGTTCCTAACAATGATTGATCTTTGAAAATTCTAGGACCCATCTCGATGAGTGGGTATGCGCCGTGGCTCGTGTGGATGAGAGGAAGAATGTTATCGATGTTGGCAGATGGATTAGGCTCATAATGTGAGACTTGTTCAATAGTAACAATCTTCCCATTGTGAGGGAACATCATTGTCTGAAATATGGAAGATGCCACTTCCTTCATAATGTACATGTAGCTACGACTGAACAGGATATTATAATCGAGTGGGGCATCGATAACTTCGATGTCGATGAGAATAGTCTTGCCCCCGAGTTCGATGGGGACATTTTGGAAGAGCCCTTTAGGAGACGATGGTCATCCTTCATAAGCTCGTAAGGTGATGGTAGAGGGTATGAGTTCGGGGGAACCAAGTTTCTGCCATACAGTTTTGGACATAATGCATGTATATGCACCTTCATCGATGATACACCGATGAACTGTGATGTTCCGTAATTTTACTGGTATTTGAAAAGAGATCAAGGTGGGAAGGCGAGGTTCTCCGCTGTCAAGATCAAAGGTAATGAGTCGAGTATTTGTGGGGTCAACTACCCCCAAGGCAGAAAGTAATGATTTCCGTTGAGTGGGACAAGTCTGGAGGACCTCCAAAGCTGACATGGCAGTCGAGGATTGTGCTAAGTCGTCTACCAAACTATATTTATGAGCTGCCCTAGCCTATGGGTTGTGGACATTCCTGTGCAATGGGATGCGAGGGATGTGAAGAGGTGGCTCGGCGGTAGGGTGAGGAATCACCAACAGGGTCCCCATCAATGCAAGGTTTGTCTCTAGAGGGATGGGAGGAGACTCAGCGGGTGCATGATATTGTCAATTACATGTTTGCAGAAGGATTTCTTCCTCACTAGTGAGGAGAATTGTGCAATCTGCTGGATTGTTTGGGTTGAGTTATTGTCCCACTTGAGGTGGGGGATGTTGTGTGTCCTGTTGGGTGTTTATCACACCTTGATGTGGAATAGGATTCTGCAGCATGGCATGGGG
>ML776964.1:1884345-1912313 GCA_009831015.1 Picea engelmannii
GCTATAGTTGTTGAAGTATTTAAATTTGTCTTTTTTCGCCCCTTGTTCTGACCGAGTATTGGGATATTGAATTTTACATGGTTTGGCATTTTCAAATGTCTTGGCATGAGAGATTATGAGCTTTATATATGGAGTCCAAATCTATTATGGTTGTTTCGAATTGCTACAATTTGCATTCTATGAATTTGTTCTTCTGCTCAATGTATATATACAGAACACTTGCATGCTACGTGTGAATTTGTTGTGCTAGCCAAAGGATACAAAGCAATACCTGCAATGGCTTCAAGTTGTATTATTGATGATATAATTGTTTGCTAAATGTCAAACAAATTGTCAGAGGTTTCAATGAAGGCTCTGGAATTTCTGTTGCTCAGCTATCTCATTGGTATATAGGATCTTGTATTGGATAGCACTTGTTTTGACATACCCAAGAAAGTACAGTATTATTTTGATCCTATCTAAAAATAGGGACTTACTCTCTAGTATATTTTTGCAGTCTTATTACGCATGATTGCACTTGAGCTTTTGGACTTTAGCTCAACAATTGCGATTTTGTGTGATAACACACCTGAGACATTTTTTTTTTTTAAATACCTACAACACAGTCGTTATTGCAACATCTTGGAGTCTCACTCCCATAGCAACCACGTCGGAGATGATACCTCTTAACGTCTCTCTTGCCACGTTCTAGACGTCTCTCTTACCACCTTCAAGATGTCGGTCTTGCCACGTTCAAGATGTCTCTCTTGCCATGTTCCAGACGTCTCTCTTTCCACCTTCAAGACATCGGTCTTGCCACGTTCAAGATGTATCTCTTTCCACGTTCTAGACGTCTCTCTTGCCACGTTTAAGACGTCTCTCCTGCCATGTTCAAGACGTCTCTCTTGCCACATTGCAGATGTATCTCTTGCCATGTTTAAGACGTCTATCTTGCCACGTTCAAGACGTCAGTCTTTCCATGTTCCAGACGTCTCTCTTGCCACGTTCAAGACGTCGGTCTTGCCACGTTCAATACATCGGTCTTGCCACCTCCAAGACGTCGCAATAACGACGAAATCTATGTCTTCAAAAAAGAGACTTCATGTGAAACGATGTTTGAGGGGGTCCTTTGTTTGTTGTTCTCCCAACAATATAAAGTGGCAATTGCGTCGAACGCGCCATCAGAATTTGACCCAAATGTACTAGTGCCTCTTCAGATTGAGGGAAGGTGGAAGCTACATCCTCACTGAGGAGAGAGACAAGTGATCTAAGAAACCAGTCGAGACACTGTTGCTTGGTGGTTTCTTCTTTGCACAAACTACGTCGCCTACGCCATTCATGAATGTGATCAGCGATATGTGTGGCTAAGGTTTGTTTGAAATTAGAAAGTAGTTCTAGACCATTTTCATGGCGGATTGGTAATTGGAAGAAGGTCAATAATGCTTTGGCCAAGGACTCAAAAGTCGCATGGGACCCTGATTTTTCTACTACGTACCATTTAGCTTATGGGCCAGTGAGTGTGTGTTGAAATAATCGCAGTTTGATGGAATCATCCATAATTCTATTGGAAGAGAACCATAGGTGAAAGGTCATGACATGGTTGGCAGGGTCATCGCCTGCTTTTCCTTCAAACTTGGGTATGTCTGAAGGTAGTTTGGTGGGCATTGTAGGCCATGTGGAAGCATGCAATATAGGATCATTGGTGAGTTTGCTTAGATCTGGTATATTGAGAGAGGACAAATACAACATCTGTAGTGGGGGGGAGGATTAGCTCCAGCCATGGTGTAAGTGTGTTGTGAACCTGACCCTTGAGGGGGGCTAGGTGGGTTGGTACTTCCCCCTTAAGAGGAATTTGGTCCCCCGCTTCCATGTAAAGGAGACCGAGTGGACAGATGACCTTGGGAAGTGGACCCAAGTAATGTAGAACCAAGCAAAGTTGATCCTAAAACAGTAGCACTCACATGAGTGTGTGAAGGTGGTGCCGATGAGTGGGAAAGACTAGACACTCCCCCTAAGATAGGAGGGAGTTTTAGCAAGTGTCGTGAACGACTGGGATTCTGTGGGTTCCCTATGATGCCCGACTAGCTGTGTGAATCTGTGAAAATGGTGGTGAGAGTAATAAAGAAACAAGAGCCTTTGCGTTGCAAACATTGAATTTTACACAATATATATATCCAAATCAAACTGTAATCAGAGGTGCATCATACATAAAATGTTTTGAAAAAGAAGCATATATCTGGGTAAGTGGGTTTTGTCCATGTGGGGAGTCAAAAAAAGAAAACAAATGCTCGTTTCCTAGAAGGAATAATGTCCTACCTCTCAAATAGCATTGGACCTTCCAATAGTACTCAACAGTGGGGTTTGAAGTCACTGGAAGAGAAACTAGTGAAGGATGAAATAATTGGTTATAATGAGGGGTAAAGGGGGCATATCTTGAAAGAGCTGGCGATATTTCCCAATAGCCACACAAAATCCAATCAAGGTGCAATTGCAGCCCACAATTGCCACCTGGGTAGATGTCCTAAAATTTGGTCACTAGGTACCTCAGTCAAAGTGCGTCATTTAGATTTTCGGCCTAATAAATGGGTCACGGGATGGATCCCGTCCAAGAGGTTGGTGCCTCAAGGGGGGATGCACAGAACAACCAGACCTCGGCCTTCAACCCTTTATGGGTATCTCCCTGCCTTATGGTGTTAGGAACACTTGACTTGGAGGATTTCTAGTTCCCTATTTGACAACTTCGATGGTTTTGACAATGGGAGAACCAGATAACAAGGAGTTATTTGGATGCCTATCCCCAAAATCCTACCTAGACTAAAACATTTCTTTTGGCACCTCATGTGGAGGAAAACTTAATGAGTTTTTAGAAATATTTTAGATGTAGTTGTTTTGGGAGGTTGGGGGTGTAAACCAACCTCGTTGATTTAAAATGGGAGTGGATAGTTTCGTCAAGAAAAGGGTGGGGTGTTTTCGGAATCCCTTTTGAGGAAACTTACTTTGACCTCCACGTTTCNACTTTTGTGTGTGAGTGAAAGTGTGCCAATTTTTAGTGAATTAGATGTCACCTTGCTGCATGTGGACTTCGCTTGGTCCTTACAAGTGTTTGATTACCTAATTAACTAAGTGCCTTTGGTACAACCTTATGTAATTCAAAAGTCCCTAGGAAGATAGCATGTGGACACGTGGGTCCATTACTATCCCTTTAACTCCCTATTGTGATGTAATATAAGAAAGATTTGAAACTATCCTAGATTGATCATGTGGGCATGTATGGGCCCGTTACAAAACCTTTAAACTTCCCTAGTGATTTGATTTAAGAAAGCAAATTTCAACACTATCCTATCTTTGTAGCATGTGGGAATGTATGGGCCCATTACAATATTAAGATGTGTTTGAAAAAGTAAACAAAGAGGAGTCCCAAGAAGGGTTGTTGTCCTCTCCTAAAGGTTTTAATGTTCTTAAGGGAGATGAAATCGTTTCACAATCTTTTTCTGATTCTCAAGACCGGTTGGAGGCGCGAGAGAAGAGCATACTAAGCGATTGTTATTCAACTTCTAGTCCCAATGCAAGTTAAATGTGATTAAAAATGATTTCCAACTTATCTTATGAGTCAAAACAAGCCATCCATGTGGCGAAAAATGAAAGCAAAGAGGGGAAATTGATTTTAACCTTTTAAGTGCCTATGTGTTTTTGACTAACCCCTTTATATGATGAGGGGACTAAGTGCGAGCAACTTTAAAAAATGCTTGAAATCATTTTTAAGAAGGAAAATGGCCTTCCCCACATCTCAACAACTTTACAATTTGTATTTTTGCATAGATGTGCGGGTCTCAGTGGAGACAGAGGTGCACAGAGCACATGTGCGTGAACAGAGAAAAGTCAATAAGCGCACGTGCACAGAAAAGAGTTGTGACTTAAGTGAATGTGCGCACGATGCATGTCTGTGGGCCTAAAAACCTGCGCATATCTGACACACGGCCGAGAATGAAAAATACAGATGGATTTCTCTCAATTCAACTTGGAATTGGCTGATTGGCAGGTCGTCTTAGGCCGGTTAGTGCACCTACAAGTTAAACAAACTAAAAGAAGAGCTAGAAAAACCCAAATGGGGTAGGAAATTGATACCTTTCCCCAGTGGATTCGCCAATCTATTGCACCTCTTTCGTCACCTTAGTGAGCAAAATAGAGGTGCTTGCAAGATCAGTTGGGTTTGTTGAGCAGGAAAGTTGCAAGGAAAAGGGTTAGAAAAAGAAATAGAAAACAACAACTAAGAATTAAACTAAGAAATGAAATAATAACTAAATTTATAAGCATAGGGACATAGAGACAAAAAGAACAATGAGACCCATGTCACCAATGATAAGGCTAATACTAGTGAAGGAAAACACTGAGAAGCAAGGGGACTATGAGTCCCTTCTTCCTCCAAGGGAGGGCTCTTGAACCCCCACAAGTAAGCTCTTCTTACAACAAATAAAAATGAAAATGGTGAAAGAACTCTTTGTTAATCCACTCAAGGGGTGAGATGGATTTCCCAATGAAATGATGCAAATATACTCTTAGCAAGGATAGAGTCCTCAAGAGAATAATGGCAGCATAACTTTGCTTTGAATTCCTTGAAAAATGAAGTGTATCCATGGCCCTTTTATAGCATTCCTTTGAGCTATTGTTCAACTAGTTTGTAGTGTGTAAAGAGGCTAATTAGGGCATTTCTAGGTCTTTGACCAGCCATCCAGTCGAATCCAGTCTAGATTTGAGTGTCAAATCAGCTTGGGAGCTAAACCAGAAGTGGGTGGGAGGCCGACCACTCTCATAAATGCGTTGTTTCTCAGGTGCGCGGCTTTTTGCGATAACAGTCGTACATTGTGTGCATGTGCACGATTTTTGCGTTCCTGTTGCATGCATGTGTGTGCGTGCCTAGTGTCTTCATAGCGCCCTTCAATTTTTCACTATTTTGTATAGTTTTTGACCCTTTATGAATGCTTTTGTGTTAATTCAGGTCCATGGATGAATTCATAACTGTTTAACGATGTTGAATTCTTGTAACCATGTGCGAACGAAATTTCAGTGATAACACCTAGAATATGAGATGTCACCATCATTGGATCATACCAATGGAATGCATCCCAAGGGACAAGTAAGTACAATCAAAGGCTTTTTGCAATCATGTGTGAAAGTATTAAGTGATCCTTCATTTGTGAAAATATTGGAAAACATACTAGAGAAATGTAGCAGTAAGATGGAAGAAAAACTAGAACCAAAAATTGTCAATCACCTACACACCAGAAGAAGAACAAGTAGGGAATTTAGACTAAATGCTAACATTGGAGATTTCAACATGGGAGACATTATACGAGACCTAGGATCTGAAGTGAATTTGCTACCCAAGAAGACTTGGCATTGCATGGGAGAACCAACACTGGGATATTCAAATGTCCAATTAAAACTAGCAAACTAGCATAGAGTCCTACCAATAGGTAGACTGAAAGGAGTGATAGTAGATCTCGATGGAGTGTGCACTAAAGAAGACTTTGAAGTCATTGAAATAGTGGATGAAAAAACACCTTACCCAACACTGCTTGGTCTGGATTGGATGTTTGAAAAACAGACTATAATCAATTTGAAAACCAGGAAAATGACATTTGAATCCAGAGAATATGGGGTCATAGCACCACTAGATCCATCGAAAGGGGAGAGGTTCATAGAACCCACTTTCCTGGACTTAGAGGAGGTCGACCATCTGTATAGAACAACTGTGCCTGATGAGGATTACATAAACCCAACTGTAGACAGAGTACTCATTCGGTGGAGAATTACTTCATGCGTAATAGACTCAGACACCAATTTAGAAAACTGTCAGCAAAGACTACACAAAGTATCCACGTGAAGATGTGCAAGAATAGACCGTGCAATAAGATGGGTAGGCATAGAAATCAGAGAACCACCCAGTTTCCATAGACTAAATGATTTGGAAACATTCTTGACACAATACAAAGATGAATTCTTAGAAAAACAGTGACTGTTAGAACTTGACTTAGCACTCAAGGCCACACCCGCAAGATGGTGGGGTGTGCATAAAAATACCATTACAGACTGGTATCAATGTAAGCGACCACTGTGCATATGGTTCACCACAAAACAGGAATACAACAAACAACATAAATACCAAGGACAAGAGACACCAACGAAACACTTGGCAAAGTGCAAAACGCTGTGGAAAATGACACCACCAGAGGAATGGACTCATCACTTCATACATACTTTAGAGGGTATACCAGTGAACTAGTACACAGACCAGGAATTGCGCAAGGAACTACAACATGGATGACATTACAACATAACTTCACAATCACTTTCTCATTCGAGCATGAGAACCCCAACATAGACGCAACTCTCAAACAAATTAGAGGAGTAATATTCATTGAAGAACTGAAAACAGAATTTATCATAGAGGAGAAACAATGGAATAAACATACAATCAAGGAGCCACTGTCATGTTATCATGTATAGGAGGAATCACCAGATGAAGATGACCCACACGACATTTAGATTGAATAAGTAGAAGGTGAAAGAGATGTGGAAGGACCACCCATACAATCAGAAGTCTTTTCTGTGCCAATCAAGGTAAAGAAAGTTAACATCAATACAAATAAATAACCCAAAATGGCCAACATTAGAGACTACTGGGATGAGAAAATAGTAGAAAGCATAACATAATTGTTGCGTGAATATAGCGACCTTTTTCGCACAACATTTACAGAGATGATAGGTATAGCAGGAGAACTAGGAGAGATGAAGATACCACACAGACCTGAAGCGAGACCTATTAGACAACGACCCTATAGACTGAACCCGATATATAATTAGAAATTTAAATATGAGATCGAATCGATGCTCAAAGACGGCATCATCGAACCAGTTGAGGAATCAAAATGGATAAGCCCGATGGTAGTACAGAACAAGAAATAAAGAAGAGGGATTAGGATATGAATCGACTTGAGGAAAATAAACGATGCATGCTTACATGACCCATTACCTACACCATTCATGGATGAAGTGTTATTGAATGTGGGGGGACATGAAGCTTACTCATTCACTAATGGATTCTCAGGCTACCATCATATTAAGATAGCATAGGAGGACAAACACATGACCACGTTCGCGACGAAATGGGGATCTTATCAGTACATAGTCATGTCATTTGGACTGAAGAATGCACTCACAATATTCTCTAGAGTAGTCATCGCATCATTTAAGGAATTCATCCATCAGTTTTTTGAGGTATACATGGATGACTAGACAATTTACAGTCTGCTGAAAAACCATGTGGAAGTACTACAACTAATTCTAGAAAGATGTAGACAATTCTAGATATCACTGATCATCAAGAAATGCATATTTGGAACACCGTTTGGGATATTATTGGGCTATCTAGTATGAAAACAAGGCTTGTTAGTGGATCCAGCCAATATCGTATTCATTTTTAACTTACCAGCACCAAAAACAGTCTGACAACTAAGAGCAACCTCAGGGCACATAGGATACTATAGGAATTTCATCAAAGGATATGCGTAGATCACAACCCTAATGGAAAAACTGTTAAGGAAGGATACAAAGTATTAATGGAATGATGAGTGTCAACATAGTCTAGATACCCTAAAGGAAAGGATGGTTACCACACCAATATTAGTATTTCCAGGCTGGGAAAAGACATTCCATGTGCATGTAGATGCATCAATGATAGCACTAGGAGCTATCTTAGCGTAGCCAAGAGAAGGAGACTTGGATCATATGATAGCGTTCGCAAGACGAAAGTTATCTGACTCGGAACAAAATTATAACATGACGAAAAGAGAAGGCCTAGCTATGGTCTATGCACTACAGAAGTTCAAACATTACCTATTGGGAAAACACTTCAAGATTTTTACAGATCACTTAGCCTTGAAATACCTAGTCAACAAGACAATGTTGGGGGGGGATAATCTATCGATGGTTATCGGTATTTCAATAATTTGATTTTGAAGTAATAGTTAAACCAGGTAAACTAGATACAGGACCTAACCACCTGTCTAGGGTCACAAACGGAGAAGAACCTATGAATCTAGAATACACCTTTATGGATGCATAGTTATTCTCAATATATATTGTTGATGACTACTTCGCAAAGATCATCCAATACTTAATCATAGGTATTGCGCCACAAGAATATACCACCACGCAGAAGAAGAACCTGGTAGTTTGTGCAACCAACTATAAACTGATCACAGGAAACCTATACAAAATGGGCGCAGGCAACATCTTGCGAAGGTACGTATTAGAGCACGAACGACCAATAATTTTAGTAGAAGCCCACGAGGGAATCACAGGAGGGAATTATGCAGGAAAATCTACCACGCAGAACGTACTATGCATAGGACTATGGTGGCCAATGATTCACAGGGACTCGAAAGAATACTATCAGGGATGCGAGGTCTCTCAAAGGGTAGGAAAACCCAACAAAAGGGATGAGATGCCACTACGACCAAAGGTAACATTAAATTCATTTGATAAATGGGAAATTGACTTTGTGGTACCAATTAACCCACCATCCAAAAGAACAAGGGCAAGATACATTATCACCACGATGTAATACCTAACAAGATGGGTGGAAGTTGCACCAGTAAAATATTGTAGCACAGAGACAACTACACACTTCTTGTTTGAACAAGTCATCACTAGATTTGGGTGCCCAAGAGTTTTGATGAGCGACCAAGGCACACAGTTCATAAATAGCACCATTCGTGCACTGACTGAAGAGTTTGAAGTTCATCACCAGAAAAGCACACCGTATCACCCACAGGAAAATGGCACAGTAGAATCCTTCAACAAAACTATGGAGAACACACTAACAAAGATCTGTAATGTAAACAGAGACAAATGGGACCTCAAAGTACCAGCATTATTATGGGTGTATAGGACCACATGCAAAAATTTGATAGGGAACACACCATTCAATCTAGTCTATGGCCAAGAAGAAATAGTTCCATTAGAATTTTTAGTACCCAACGTACACGTAGCAGCTATCACATAGATTACAGAACGAGGCACAGTGAAGGAAATATTGAATCAGTTGTTGTCAATGGAGGAAGACCAAATCTTGGTAGTATTCCATCAACAAGTGAAGAAAGCAAGAGACAAATCTTGGCATGATCGACACATCAAGAAGAAAACTTTTAAGGAAGGAGATATAGTATTTCTCTACGACATCAAGTCATTTCAACACTCAGGGAAGATCCGAATGCATTGGTTAGGACCATACGAGGTAAAATATATCACAAATGGAGAAGTTGTACAAATAAGAGACTTAGCAGGTGTAGAACTCAAAGGAATGATCAACGGGAGTCGACTGAAGCTATACAAGGATAGTCGACCACCCACTGTGTGGTAAAAAATAAAAAAATAAAAAAATAAAAAAAAATAAAAGAATTTTTTTTTAAAATAAAAAAAAAAAGAACAAAAAGGAAATAGGACTAAAAAGCACACAACACACCGAAGAGAGAAAGGCCAGATAACATTTGAAACAAAAATTTGGTAAAGGCACAAACAACGGTTACATACAGAGGAAAAACAAGCGGGAAACAAAAAGTTGGCAAAAGTAGTATGACATGACAACACTCAACAAAATTAAAGGACAGTAAGGATTGATGGGACATCACAATAAACACGCCAATAGGAGACGACAAAGAAAATGTAATGGCAAGTACGAAAGATCTGGAGATGCATTGAACCCATAGTTATGAGGCATTAAACACACAATGGAGGAAGCATCCTCGACAAGCTTTGTGACCAGCCCATACAACACACACGCATGAGAACAACTAGTCTATTCTCGAAAGGAAAACAGAGAAAGAACAATAGAAGCCAGAATGACCAGAGCGAGACCAAAGAACTCCCAGAAATTATTCGAACCTAGCAAACGTTCAACAATCACCAATATGGCATCGTCGAAGCCCGTAGAAGAAAGTCATACAACCAAATCAACCAGGGTACAAAGTAGGTCACGAGGACCGCTGGACGAGAACAAACAATAATAGCCCAAGATCGTCAACATCGATGAAATACCATCCCCCGAGAGGACACCGTTGAAATATACACCGATACTAGAAGAAATTCAGCAACCACAAGCAGAGTCCATGAAAGTGGATATGCCAGTAGTGGCGTAGGTGCCTCAGAACGAGGAAGTGAAAAACCCACAGGAAGTGCAGCCAAAAAGCACTGAAGAATCCCTGGAGGTTAACAGAACGACACAAAATATGGAAGTACCAACACAACCAACCAAGTCGCAAATGACCATCTCAGGTCAACCAACAGAGGAGATTGCTACCAATGCCTCAGCTTGGCCAAAATGGTTGATGGGGGATCAACCGAAAGTTGTTGGAACTTCGAACCAGCCACTGCAGCAAGAATATAGCTTTCAGATACCAAGCTCACCCTGTAAGAAACCTGTAGCAGAAATTATTCTACCACACATACTGGTTGGAGTATAGGTTGAACCAGAGATACTGGGTCATGTCGGGAAGCTCAAGTATTCTGACCATGATGTATCACACAAAACCAGTCTTTATGTAGACCATAACCATAAACCAACTTGGAGAAACAGTCATCTAGCAACACCAGTGGGCAACTTGGTTGGACAGAACATGAATATTAGGTTTGTTGAAGCTCCCACATTTTGGCAAAGGTCAGTATGCGATAGTATGCATCAAACAACTATTAGCATTTGTTGGACCTTTACCAAGTTTTGGGAGTTTCTTGGTCATGTTGACCTAGTTTGGGACTTTGATAGGCTATCGAAAGAGGAGTGCAAGACGAAGCAGAGATCACGGGATCTTGGCCCCCTTTTAGGCCTATTTTTGGGTTTTTGGGAATATGTAACAGGAAAGGGATGTCGGCCCATGGGTTTACCCGTTTTTAGGCCTATTTTGTATATACAAATAGATGCCTAGGCTAGGAAGACAAAGGGGAGACAAATTAAAGGGTAAGTGATAGTTCTAAGTGATGTGAATGTACGCTAAGTGAAAGTAGGGTTTTTGGATTCTTTGTGAAATATTGTAAGAGACTTGTAGAGATGAGTGCAAGTAGTTGTGAAAGATTGTGAAAGGCTTAGTGTTGTAATGCAAGGAAGAAGGATCTAGCGAACTGCACATATATTTTGTCCTGCGTAGAGTAAGGGTTAGAAGATCTATGCTGTAACAGATTGACTAAAGGAAATAAAGGAGAAGAGTTGGAGGATATAGCCCCAGGAGGGGTGTGAACCATGTAAACACTGCATTATCCTGCTTGGTGCTTGCCTGAATGTGTTTGTGCCTTCTTTGCTTAGTACTTTGAGATGATTAGATATATCTGCTTATGCTCAGTGCTAATGATGTATAGAATGTTAGATCTAATGTACATGAATATGTTCAGTGCTTGGTCAGTTACATCTGACCTATTTTACTTATGGTAAGTTCTTGTATATGGTAAAGTACTGTGAATAATGTGAGTCTTTGTTTTCTCAGTGAAGTAGACAATGATTGCATGATTAAGAAATGAAGGTGATAATTTCTTTATTAAGTAGTACAATCATAGATCTATGTCCCAGCTGAGGTTGCAGAAACTTGATTTCTGCAACCACCCCTTCCTCTACCTCGGGTGGGACTTCATTTTCTTCGCAGGTGTTGTCAAAAGGGCCGGTAGTTAGGGTTTTTTTGGTGTGTTGTTGTAGAGTTGAAACTTGGGTCTGCCCCTGTGCCAACAAATGGTTCTGTTGTCAAGACCCAAAACTGTGATTGTTGGGAACTGAGAAAGACGAATCTTTGTGCAAATATTTGATCTAAAAGTGTGAAAGCTCTGTGCATAGATATGTTTCCCTAGTGCACATCATTTTACTTGACATGCGAAGCTCTGTGCTAAAGAGAGAAGGCCAGATCTGAAGGAAAGAAGCCCGATCGAAAGAAAGGAGGTCGGATCTGAAGAAAAGAAGCAATATCTGAAAGCTTTGTGCTCTAAGAAAGGTAAAAGTGGAAACTTATGACTAAAAGGGGTAAGATATGCAAGCTTTGTGCTTTGATAAAGGTAAGAATAGTTAAAAAGTCTTAGATATGAAATCTTTGTTCTCTGTAAAAATAATATAAGTGGAAATGTTTGTTTCTAGAGTATGAATTTAGGTATGTTTGATAGATTATGTCCTAGATTAAAAACTAGGGCAATGATAGATGAAAAAAGATTTGATATGAATAGAACTGATCAGAATAATGAAAGATATGGTATACCTATGCATAGAAAAGATGTTTGGACTAACAAATGGATGCAGGATCCTAGAAAGAATTTGTTTTAGGTTAGTTCATATGATCCTAGTGTGTGGTACAAAAGAAGTTGGGGATAATTTAAAAGAAAGAGAGGATTAACCCTCTGTTATAGTTGCAGAAGACCAGGACATCTTGCTAAGGAATGCCCTAGTAGAATACCTAGTTTTCTTTGTTGTAAGGCTATGGCCCATGAAGTATTGGATTAACCTAGAATGATTGCTAAGATTAAAGGAATGAATCTGAATCAAGAGAACCCTAAGGCAGATCCAGAAAAGGCAGAACCCCAGAAATAATCCGAGAAAGTATTGATACAAATAAAACAAACTCTGAATGACCACCGACATGTCATATTATCATAGATCTTCAAAGAGAAGGAATGCATTGAAGAAAGAATAGGGGACTTCGACATTGATTGTGTTATGTATGAGGAAACACGGATGAATATCAAGCCAGAGAGAACCTGTGAAGCTATAGGAAGGCCTGTTATGATCCCTTCACTAGGAGGAATAAGTTTATTTAGAGGAAAGCTAGTAAACCTATGTGGAAGGCTCGCTCGGATACCTATGACTGTCAATGGAAATTCGATAGAAGAATACTTTGGGATTATTAAATTTGTTGAAGATAACACCCCATTTACCATGCTAATAGGAAAAACTTGGATTGATAGAGATCAAGCCAGATGAAAGGAAGAAGAATAAGTTTTGGAATAGAAGAATCAAGATTTAAGAGACTTTATGACCAGAAGGATCGCGCACTTGATTAAGGAATAGAAAATAAGATCACAGATATTTAATACTAGCAACCCAGATTTCAAAGCTAAGAGAACACTAGAGGATCCTCAGGAGATTGAATTACCTATCATAGAAGAAGTATTATCCAGGAAATCTAGGAAAGAATTTCAACAGTGTGAAGTAACTAAGACCAAAGAAGAAAAGAATCAGAACGAGAAAAACATTACTGAGATGAAGCTCACTGGAAAGAAGGATAGAAAGTTAAGAAAGAAAAGGGCTAAAACTGAAAGGTTACAGGAGGTTCTAGAGGATACCTCGCAAAAAGAAAAATTGCAGAATTGGAGCTTCACTGAGATATCAGAACAACGACACATGGCACTTCGCCATGACAAAGAAATATAGTCATTGGGGCTGATATATCCATTCAATTTCCGCTTTGAATGGACAAAAAAGCAATAAAGGTTTGTCATTCGACCGTTGGGCCGCGCCATAATGGATTGAACACAAGTTAATGGTGGCTCATACCTATTGCAATCCAACCATTGTCAAATTACCTATTTAGCTCGTCACGCCATGCACCGAGAACACTTTTTCCAAATCGAGAATTCGAGCCCACAGCCCAAGCCAAGTCTATATAGTGATCATTGTGTTATCATTCTCTATATCATTACCATGTCTGAGCTGTTCCCTGATCCCGTGAATTGTTTATCCTGAGTGCGTATGTCAGAAGCATTGAGAGCTACAGATAAAGTTTTTGAAGAGGCTCTGATCGACTTGATGACAGAGAGAGTCATGTCAGAGTGAGGGTTGTCCTTCCACTGCTCAAGCCAGTCCATCACGAGCAGACTATGAGAAGTTCACTAAGAACAGAGACGATATCACAAATGCTAAGCTAATTCTGAGCATATCTACCACCTTTGAGTGACGCCATCAATCCTGACAGTGTACCTTGCGAATTTGAGTATGCTTTGATCACTACATACCTTCCGAAAGAAGTGCACGCAGTTCGTGCTGACCAAGATAAGCTCACCACATTGAAGTTCAGTGACTTCACCCTTGGCGACAGGAAGGTTTATAGTATGGTCTCCCCTCATAAATATCTAATGCGAACCAAAGGAAAGAACTCCAAGATTATCACTCAATCATGGACCCAGAACCTCGCGCAGTCAACCCTACTTAATGTAATGAAGATTCCTCACTTCAGGAGGCATCAAGAAGTGAATGCATGAATCAAGTTGTTGTTTTCCTACTATCATGGAGGATACTTATGGTTGAACCGCCACATCATAGTGGATCCAAATTTGATCAATTGGATTACAGGGCTAAGCATGAAGGGCCCCGACCCACATGATTTCTACCCCGGAAAGACCGCAGATCATGCTCTCTCCTAGAGGATAAAGGATTCGTACGGAGATGTAGAAAAGGGCATGCAAGGCTACAAGGTAGCCTCTATCTAGAGCAGTGCAGTGCACCTTGCCTGTCAGTTGATCGCAGGCAAGCTAGTTCGCAAGAATTGACAGACCCAAGTAACCAGATTTATAGTTGACCTTGCAGAGAAGTGCGTAGAGGGCCTACATATGAATTGGGCCAAATACTTGGTGAACCAGCTAGAACTAGACTGCAGGGAAGTGCAAGAACAAGACCAAGGGTACGAGTCCCATTTTAGTTGGTTGCTCATATTAATCGCTTTCATCGCACGGGAGATGCTGGAAGGTGCAACCTTCCCAGATGTCGAGCCCTTTGAACCACTGGTCGTGAAGTTCAGTACATTGTGGTATTCCAATGACATGAACACGAAGTGGAAATCAAATGTAGTCTTCCACACGTATTATAACCAGCTGAAGGTATCCATACAGGCCAAGCCTCACATAACCCCGAACACACTTCACAGATTTAGGCCATTAATGAAATTTAGTGCGGACCGCCACTTTATCTACATCACAGCACGTGTTGATGAGAATCACCAACAACTACAGTCATACTACAAGTTAACGGAGGATGATTGAGATTACCAAGGAATGGTCGATGGAGATCCTTGTTCCAATGAACCCCACAGAGATGTCTGATGTTGATAGCCACGCAACTGCACTAGATAGAGATAGACCTAACAAGATAAAGAAAATCGAAGAGGTCGATGATTTAGACAGTGCATCTGTAAAGACCGCGTCTATTTTAGTCGAGAAAGGAGGTGATAGCATATAAGTAGAGAAGAATAAAGGCGAGGTTAAACGACCAAGAGATGAGGAGGATCCCTCGAAGAAAAGGAAGGTTTCCCCTTCAAAACCTTCCTCAAGGAAGAAAATGAGAGAAACTAGAACCAAGTTTGAGACCACCCTAACCTCAGACAACTTTGACTTCATCATCACTGCATTGAATGATGCTTTGCTGGAGATAGCAGAGAATCAGGAAACCAAGTAGGAGGAGGTGTTTAGTTTCATCAAGGCCGAGCTTCAAGAAGTGCAGCAGGCACTACAGTCCAGCTGCGTAGTTTCCACTATGCCCCTGACAGTTGGAACACTAGAATTAGGTGATGAGCCCGCTCAATTACACCGAATTGTTGATATAGTCAAAGATCACCTTTGAAAAGTTGAGGAAGAAATAATGCAAGCCACCCAGGCTCTGGCATGAGCACAGGGAGATCTTCTAGAACAACACAGCAATGCAAAACAAGAAAAACTTGCTCTCCAAGAAAAGTGGGATGAAGAGAAAGCAGAGCTACAACAAAGTAGGAACAGTTTCTCATCGAGCAACTTGAAGTTAAGGAAAGGATTAACAGAGCACTTCTCTCTGTGACAATCATCGAAGTACAGACCGATGAACAAGTTCCACAACAAGTGGCACAACTTGAAGAGGTAATCCAGAATCTCCAGCAATGCATCATAGATCTAGATCTCTGCGTTTTACCCGAAACCCCTCAGGAGATAAGAGACCAACGAGAAGTAACTTCTCGCAGCGCAGTTAGCAGATTAAAATATCTTGCCTTGGAGTGAAAGCAAATAAGTAACCAGAGCACCCAGACATATGAAAACTTTACAGAGAATCCAGAATTACAGATGTTGGAGTCGTAGCTCCAAGAAGAAAAACAACATGTAGATATGCTATAGGCATAGTTGAAGGCCCTGTCAGAAGTAGATAGAATGAAGAGATCTCACGAACAACACACAAATCAACAAAAAATTCATATTCTTCAAAGAAAAGTGATGGAAGTCACTCAACGACTTCAACCTATGAAATACAAGGTATGTTTGTTGTTTATAGAGGCTGAGAGCCAAGGATCAGAGCTAGACCAGGTCGTCCTCATAGAAGAATAGTGCCTAGAAGGACTAGTGAACGACGCAGTGATCCAAGAGTTCATCAAGCAAGAGGCCACAACAAAGAAGCAAGTCGAAGTAGCTTGGGCCAAGATAGAGGCATTCGAGGTAGAGTTGGTCAGACCAGAGTGACTCGGGATGAGTCACAAGTGAGCGTTGGGGACCTGTTAGCCCTTGACCAAGTTTTGGGAGTTTCTTGGTCATGTTGACCTAGTTTGGGACTTCAACAGCCTATCGAAGGAGGAGCACGAGACAAAGCGGAGATCACAGGATTTTGGCCCCCTTTTGGGCCTCTTTTTGGGTTTTTGGGAATATGTAACGGGAAAAGGATGTCAGCCCATGGGTTTACCCATGTTTAGGCCTATTTTGTATATATAAATAGATGCCTAGGCTAGGAAGAGAAAGGGGAGACAAATGAAAGGCTAAGTGCTATATCTAAGTGATGTGAATGTACGCTAAGTGCAAGTAGGGTTTTTGGATGCTTTGTGCATGATTGTAAGACACTTGCAGAGCTGAGTGCAAGTAGTTGTGACAAATTGTGAAAGGCTTAGTGTTGTAACGAGAGGAAGAAGGATCTAGCGAGTTGCACAGATATTTTGTCCTACGCAGAGTAAGGGTTAGAGGCTCTGTGCTATAACAGATTGAATAAAGGAAATAAAGGAGAATAGTTGGTGGATGTATCCCCAGGAGGGGGGTGAACCACGTAAACACTGCATTATCTTGCTTGGTGCTTGCCTGAATGTGTTTATGCCTTCTTTACTTAGTACTTTGAGATGATTAGATAGATTTTCTTATGCTCAGTGCTAATGATGTATAAAATGTTAGATCTAATGTACATGAATACGCTCATTTCTTGATCAGTTATATCTGACCTATTTTACTTATGCTAAGTGCTTGTATACGGTAGAGTAATGTGAATACCTTGAGGCTTTGTTTTCTCAGCGAAGTAGACAATGATTGCATGATTAAGAACTGAAGGTGCTAATTGATTTATTAAGTAGTACAATCACAGATCTATGTCCCTGCTAAGGTTGCAGACACTTGAGTCGTGCAACCACCCCTGCCTCTACATTGGGTGAGACTTTATTTGCTTCCTAGGTGTTTCCAAAAGGGTCGGTAGTTAGGGTTTTATTGGTGCATTGTTGTAGCATTGAACCCTAGGTCTGCCCCTGTGCCAACAATAGTCATGCATGGAGGAGACATATGGATGGACAAACCTATCCCCATAAATGTTGAGCTTATCACACAAATCACAGGGTTACCAACCCAGGGTATGGATCCTGCATTGATTCTGGACGACAAATCCAAGGAGAAAACATTGGTAGAAGAGATGAAGAAGAAATATGGAAGTGCTAGAGGAACGAGGGGCATCATAATAAAATGAATCAACAACACAACTACAAAACTGGGCGTAAATATCTTAGCTTGAAAATTTCTCAGAAAATGCTGCAAAGAAGAAGTACCAGCAGGAGTCATTGCAGTTGCAGCTCAGTGCACAGAAGGAACCTCTGTGAGTTGGGCACCATATCTATTGAACTTGTTTCAGGAGGACTGCAAGGATGCACAGGACCTAGGCACAGAGTTTCATTACTCGTGGTTGATTACCATAATGGCCTTCATGGGATGGCGAGAACCAGGGTATGTGGTCTTTTGTACCAAACCACAGCCAACGAGAACAAGATACCTATTACTGAGATCCGAGCCACATGCCAGGAATAAGAGGGAGAACGGGGTCATATTTGAAGCATACCTATGGGACATATATGAAGCTATTAGCTGATCATGGAGAATAAAACTAGAGGCTATCGCACGATATGCGAACATCACCAATTTCTGAGCCACAAGATAGACAATGTGGATACAACCAAGGCAGGATCTAGATAAACAATGGCTACAAATGTGCTACTGCATCATAGAAGGTGATATCAACATGTTCATCAGCGAATGGCCTGATGAATGGAGGATCCCAACCATTACCTGGGAAGTGTCAGAAACAACAATAGAAGGAGAGTCAGAACAAGCAGAAACACAACCTCCGGAAATCCAAGTTCCCAAGAAACCACGAACGGGCCAAGGAAAGCTGATTCAAGGAAATGAAGGGTCCAAGCAGATAGGGACCCAAAAGGGGAAAAACGAAACTACACAGATGACCAATAGATAGCCGAAACAAGCTAAGGGAGTGAGGGAGACCGCCCCAAACCCCATCACACAGGAACTAGGGGGACATAAGAGACTAGTCATGTAGGAAGGAGGCACGTGCAATAAATCAAAGGCACAACAAGCATCGCCAGACTACACAATCATGGAGGATGACGGGGAAATGATCACGAAAATGGTTCAGGATTTCTTAGCAGAATATTTTGATCATGCAGTGCATCATAGGGATAAACTGCAAAAAGAGATAGCAAAAATGGGACAGTTCCTCAAGAAATTTGGGGAAGCACAGACAACAAGCAGCAGTAGAGGCACAGATCCACCGACAATGCGTGCCAAAGAAAGGGTGGAGGTAGAAGAACAAGACCCAGTCCACCCCATGGCACACGCAAACACAAAAATTTACATCAAACCTAACATGTTGCGCATGGATGAAATCATGGGGCAGCCACCCCTGAAGGATTTGGACCACATCCAGTTAGTCTTGACATGGATGCCATCAAGGGAACTACACAAATTGCAGGTTAGTGTCGACCACGAGGTACAGTCTCGTACACATAAAAATTTAGTCGATCTACAACAAGCAACAAAGAAGCGCGAGGCACTAGAAAAAGTTTGTGAGCAGGCCAAGATCGAAGCTCAGGAGGAAAAAGAACGTAGGAATGAACTGGAACAAGGAGTGGTAGGATTTTTTGAGAAACTCCCAAGCACTGCACAAGGAAATGAATTCCTGGTAGCAGGAAAGATTGACCAGATTGCATAGACAATTGATTAATATCAGAAGGAGATCGAGAATATCCACGAACAACTTGCACAAACCACTCCACTAGAATTGAAGGAGAAAAGGAAGCAAGAAGCAACATCACAGCTACAAGAGATGGAACAAAAGGTTATCACAACAACTGAATTTCTCGATAAAGAAGTGCAACTTTGGACAAGGTTGGAGGAGGATCCACAGGTCCAACGCTGGGACAAGGAAGAGGAAAGGATCAATGCAACGATCCAAGAACTCAAACAAAGGCAGAAGACCATAACACTCCCAGAACAAGTCAAAGGGACACGAGAGATAAATAAGATACAGGAATAAATTATCACTGTGCAAACACAGAAACAGGAGTGCCAGGCTCAAATAGAGCCACTACAAGAATGGGTAGCAGAAATACTTGCATAGGGAGAAGGAGCTAAAACACAAAAAAGAGCATTGAAGTGGTAGTTCAGGTAGTAGATACCATCAAGGAAAAGACCACGCAGGCACTAACAAAAGCATCATAGCTCAAAGAAAAGTTCCAGACGATCACCAAGGATATCGAAGAAGCTCAGAGGATTAGGTGACTCAGGACGAGTCACATGTCAGTGTTGGGGGCTTGTTGGCACTAGGCCGAAGTGGAAAGGATTATGATAGTGGGAAATAAAGCATGTAGAAATTGAAGTAACAGCCGAAAGGTAACACATCACGCGTGCATGCAAGAAATCATGCACAAGGAAAATGACAACTGGAGGAAGAGCAACATGCATGCATGGGAGCAAGACCTAACGTCAATAGAGTTAGGGTTTTGGTATTACATTGTAAAATGGATGAAGAGCCCGATATATATAAATATAGATATAAAGGTATCATAGAGAGGTTGATTCGCTTGTGTATTAGTTCAATTTTTGTAATGATATATCATAGCTATGTACGAGCTGATGCGTTATGTAACATGGTTATGGACCAATTTTGTAAGTTTCCTAGCTAGAATAGAGGAGAGGAGGAATATCTAAGGATTAGATCACAGGCTATGGAGCCTAGTGCGATCTAGTTCGCCTCATACAGATCTTACCCATTAGAGGGAATTGTAAGCGTGCGATGCTGGAGATGCAAAACTACCATAATAAAAGATCCAAGAGCCAAATCTTTGTGGACGTAGCCTAGGAGGGGGTGAACCAAAACAATATATGTGTAATGTGATGAATCCATGTATATATTTATTTTCTTTCAACATTTAATTGTTATGATTAATGAATGACTTAATGCATTGTTATGGAATATGATTGTGTTGTTCGGGGAACTGAATCATGAAGGGTAGATTCAACCCCATGAGTACTAGTAGATTGTATTCATAATTCATAGTAGGTGGATCGTATTAACAATTCCCTATACCATACTCAATCCTAGGTTGTAAACACCTGAGTCTTATAGCCACCCATTTAAAGCTATCTCGGGTGAGACTTCACAGTGCACTCTATACACTGTGTTTCCTTCTGGTTTACCATGAGGGCCAATGGTTTTAGAGGTTTTGTTGGAAACCTGAAAGACATGAACCCTGGGTCAATAAATCAGATAGTAAAAGGAAGAAGTTAAAACCCAAAAGGGGGGCTTAATGTTACACATTATTTTCATCACCCCTATGATTGTTAATGATTTAGACATATCCTTCGTATTTAGAAGGATCAATGGCCTGAATCCTTGAATAATAATAAAGACATATTTTCCCAAAATGATGAAAATTATCTTTTCCTTTGTAAAAACCTTCTAAAAAGGGATCGTCGCACCTTTTTCAAGGTTAAGGGTGTGACGATTTAGGATCTTTGCAGGTTTCACCATAGTGGTCTATGGCATTGTCATAGTTTTCTCAGTTTTAAGGGTGTGACGATCTTCTTTACGAAGAAAAATAGCATATTCTCAACATTTCTAGAATGGAAGCTTCGAGGGTGAGGTGGCCTCTGATCGGTTTGGGTCTAAGTCGCATCCATGTTCTAGTGGGATCATCCTAACCTCCTCAACCTATCCTTTTCAGTTTATAAAAGGAGAATATTTCTCATGGGGAAAGCTAGTTGTCTAGTGCTTGGCTGTTAAATTCTTGAGTTAGCTAGTTCTTGAGTTTTGTATCTTGGAGATTTTGGAGCTTCTATGTTGGATTTGAGTTTCAATTTTCCAAGGTGAGATTGTGAGTGACTTTCAAATC
Organism: Picea engelmannii; assembly: GCA_009831015.1. Classification (NCBI taxonomy): domain Eukaryota; kingdom Viridiplantae; phylum Streptophyta; class Pinopsida; order Pinales; family Pinaceae; genus Picea; species Picea engelmannii. The sequence goes on from ML776964.1 coordinate 1,905,789, forward strand.
TACAGTCTCAGAATATGTGGAGAAGAAGTCTGTGGGAAGCAAGGAACTGTTGGAAGGGATCCTACAACATCAAGGCATTGGTTGTATTCTCCTTTTCATATCTTTATTACAATGATATATTTCTTTCCCATAAAATTGGTCTTATTTTATTGTATGACTCCTTGATCACATACATAGGTTTTGTTGAGTATACATCGTTTCTTTCACTTCGTTGGCTTATGCATTTTTATAGTTTAACATCACATAAGCCTTGGACCAGAGCGAGGATGACACTAGCGAGAACAAATGACATTTAAAATGTATGTCATTTATCTCTTGTTTGTTAGTATGCTTGATGGTTAAAACTTACGGAAATTTTTTATATTCTGTCTTGTTTTGTTCTAATTTCTTGTTGAATTTAGGAAGATTAGTTTGTGTATGCACTTACTAATTTGTCTAATAACACAACTCTAATGAAGAAAAACACAAGGGAAACTAATTACCTTCAATGGACTCACTACTTTCATCCTATTCCATGTTGTAACTGTGACCTATAAGCTGAATGTTGTCATTGGTTTTATGAAAGTGAACGTTTCATGATGAAAATCCTACAACTGTTTTCTCAAGAAAATCATTATCATAATCATCATCATATTCATCGTATAAAGTCACATCAAATACCTCATCAATGGCATCAACAATAAAACTTGGGACAACAACATGTGAATAATATTTTTATGCAAAAACATCATTATAACATTTCTCAAGAAAGTCCACCATACGATCTACCTCTTTCTCATCATGTAGTTGATCAAGTTTCAGATCATCTTTTTCTTGTTCATATTCAATGTCATGTTTTTTCTGCAATCCACTCTTAATCCTCAATATGATCTGAAATTTTTCCACAAGCTCTAAAATTGTCTTCAACTTCCTGGGCATCACTAAACATCTTCTACAAGGAAACAAACTTCCTCTCCAAGAGAAGAAGAAACAAGTATGGATGGAATTTTTTTGCATAATATAGCTTGGAAGTACCTTCATGTGGTCGGATATCTTTGGGAATTTTATAATATAAACTAAAAATCTCCTATTTAACATTGAGACAATTTCATATTTCATTCTCCTCATCGTATAAAACTCTAAAAGGAGTAGATCCCATGATTTTCTCTCACCCCAAAATCTAAGGAAGGCTTCCCTCATTTCATCCCATGAGCTAATTGACTCAGTCTATAAATGCATGAACCATATTTTGGCACCCCCTTGTAAGGACTAAGAAAAGGCTATCATAGACACATCATCATGCTCAATTTCAAAGAAATTTGCAAATTTCTCAAAGGCCTGGATATGTTTTTCAGTTGTAAGATTCTCTGCATCAAACATACGGAGGTACTTATAATGTTTTGGAGGAAATCTATGAAGGATAGGGGGGAGTTTAAGAGGTATATATCTATCCAAGAACTTAGAAGGTACGAGATTAAGAAAAACATGTATAAGACCCGATTTAGTTTCATTAGGTTCACAAGAATGACCTTGTGCATCATATGGCTCATAGGAATCTAGGTCACAATCAACTATGCAAGAAGAAGGTATATATACAATTTTCAAAGAATAATCTACAAGTGCATATATATGGTCATCATTTACATGGAGAAAGAAATAGAAGACTCTTTTAATATGTCCAAGAAAATATAAGTGGTAATTCATGCCAAAAAATAAGATATCATCGAGAAAACTCAATCTTTGGTACTTGGTTTTTCCATAATGTCCTTCCATATTTCTATTAAATGATCTCGTCCTCTAGTTGAGTATTTGAATTTGATTAAAACTTTATTGGAGTCACCAGGTGAATGATGCAATCTGTTCTATATCACTAGCCCTTGTTCACCATCAAGTGTTGGTCATAGTCTTTTTCGTACAACACAAGGAACATATTTTTGTGTCTTTGTTCCCCGACAACGATGCCAAAAATGTTGTCATTAGAAGTCATATATAGACTATTGTAGGTGTAAGCATGATAACCATCATAATATAAATAATAAAATCAAGTTTATGGTTGGTGGATCAATATTAAAGAGAAAGAAAAAGGGAAGAAAAATGTTTATAAAGGCATTCCATTGGGCATGGAGTCATAACATCCTGCAGATTGAAGGTATTTGAGTTGCACATCACAAAAATATTATATACTACCAGGTGTAATAATGGAGAGAAAAACATAAAGAATAATGTTCATAATATAGATATCCTCCCTATCAAATGGATTGAAGAATACTTGAACAAAACAATAATTAACAAGCAATCACTACAACTCCTTTGCAACTCATGAATTTCCTAATAACAGGAAACCATGATATTCATAGTATGCAATTTTATTCAAGAGAGATGAAGGATAAATAAAGACAAATAATAAATGATGATAAGAAAACTCTCATGAATCCTCAATGCCATAAATGCATTAACAATAACATTCCCTCAGGCTTACAATCATGCACATAGATTTGTTCTTGCAAAACCCCCCTCCTAGGTCATGAAATGAACCATTTAATTAAAACAAAAACTTTTATATATAGTGTATCATTCCTTCATACTCTAAATAGGTTGAATACCAAGTGTTTTCATTGGATTCCCTTTTCTATAAGAGTTTTTACAACAAGCTGAAACAAAAAATCCACCTAGCTCCTATTTTTTTGGATCTTGTCTATTGTGATAAATTCCTTTTGAAATAGGTCATGCTGCTTGATATGGTGATAGAAAACATGTCCCTAATTTCCAAATACATCCTAGGAAACCTTTTGAACCATTTATGATAGTTGGAATCCCTCCCATAATTTGGGTTTATCAAACTGCTAGAGTTTGCACCGCGTCTGCAGGATTCGCTGCAAACTTTCCTGTAAGTGATGTTTTCGACTTTATCACAAACGGCGAAGTGGTTCAGGATGAATTTTGGTCAACAATTAAAAGACACTATGTTTCTCCTTCACAAAATAATTCAGAAAAACCCAGTTTGCTTATTTAGGGATATGATGAAAATACGATTTTGTTGTGTATTAATTTGGTGCAAACTGTCTGTTATATGGAATTTCACAACGAATTGTATTTCGTTGTGAATTCTCTATTTTGAGATTTTTCACATTTGAACCTTCTTATGACTAGTATATTTTGTATAATGGTCTTAAATTATGTCGTTGTTAAAGATAAATCTTATGATACTTGTCCCACAACCAAAAAAAAAAATCACTTCCAAAAGGAGAATTTCACAAACCCTAGTTTTATGATTGTTCATGCCTAGTTTCCATTTACATATTTTATTGATCTTTGGTAGTAATCAAGTGAAGTTTCATGTATTTGAAAAATTGACATAACTCTCGATAGCATGATAGGAGTAAATTGGTAGGCCCAACATAAAAATATTTGGACTTTGAACATCACCCTTGGTGCTTAGGTTTGAGTTTGGTAACATATAACAGATTGGAAATTTGCAATGGATCTTGAAATTTAGTTATTTCTATATGAATTTATCCCTTAGTCTAGTCTTTAGAAAGTTTCCTGCATATAAAATACATTATGTTGTAAAAATTCCATATCTTCCACAGTGCCTTGCGACATTTGTTATTTTGGCCAAAATTTGATGATGCAAATATGAGTGTTAACAATTTCTTTGAAGGAAAATAATAGAAAGAAAATTCATGATTTGGTCATGCAAGGGTGCACTATTGTTGATTATTTTCTGCAAATGTTTTCAAATTTTCACTTCCATCAATTGTCATTTGTAGGAGATTATTATGAATGTATTATGAGTTCAGTTACATGAACATGCTTATGGGAATCTATACACAAACAAGTATGCTAGTATGATTTAATTCTATAAAAAAATAACTCTTTTTGTTTTGTGCGATTGTATGTGTGTAATTTATTATGATATCATTAGAATAGGATAACATGTGTGCATTATAGTATGATTTCATCAACATATTATAATACATTTGCACTTACGATTTATCCTAGCTTAGATGAGCAAATCTCTCTTCTGAGAGAAAGTTCATTTAGTTAGTGGAAGTCCGGCTCACATACCAATGGATATTTTCATAACAAACAAGAGTATACCTGGCTATGATCTTCCATCAGTAAACTCTTCCTCATGTCGACAAGAAAATTTTTCTCCACGTCAACAAATGGCACTAGAAGGAGGGTCAAATGACAAGTTGAACTTGTGGAGTCTATTTTATTAATTATTCTATTATCATCCATGAATCCTTCCCAAATCCCTTTATGAAGGTGCATTTCTAATTATATACCTCTCAACACTCCCAAAAATTTAATCGATCTCTTGTACAAAATTGAATTTGATGGTCAGGGAGAAACATCTGAATTACAACATATCATTCGGGTATGTTTTAATTGTTTCTCTCACAATTTTCATCATGAGAGTGTCATATGCAGATTATTCACTCTTAATTTTAAATTTAATGTCAACGATTGGTGTGAGACTTTGTCGGTCGCCTCCTTCCACACATGGGAAAAATTTATGCATATATGTTTTCATGCTTTCAATAATTATAATTATGACAAATTATGTGAATAAATACTTAATCTTAAGAAAGGAAGAAATAAATCTCTAGAATACTTCTCTTTAAGGTATAAACATCTTCTATATAGATTTCATTTGGATGATATGCCCCCTATTGATGATTTTCTCCTACATTTAATTTTACTCTCTTATGAGCAAGATCATCTAGTCAATAAAGAATCTCAATCATGTCTTGATCATATTTTACATGTTAATTTCGATTTACATGAGGATGCTAAGAATACTAATGATTTGTTTTAGCATAATACGTTTGGAAATTTCTTCACTATGGGAGGTATATATCATAGAAAACATATTTTTCCAGATGAATTATATGTATCCTCCCACCATTCCATTCCCTCTATTTTTCCTTGTGATGAAAAAAAGGTCTCTTGTATATATCAATAGAGTTCATATTTATTTTTTTATAGATGACACAGAGGAAGGATTTTCTGCTAATAATGAGATACTTCATGTCACACCGATGGTTATTTCAGGTTCTCATTGTCTTTTTCTATCTCATCCATGACAGGAAGTGTAGGAGTAAACTATGGAGGATCATGAAGAAAGTTGTCACGGTCCTATAAACTTCATGACTATATTAGGAATGGAGCAGTTTGAATCTAATTTAGGTTCTCTTGTGGGTGACGTGGAACAATTTCCTCTTTGTTTGAATTAATAAGTTCCAGAAACATTTCTTGATGTCACCAATTCTAACCATCTTTCTAATTATATGCCTGAGATCATCCTTTACCACCCTTGTTTTCAAAATTCTCATGACTTGTTCTTGTCTTTTCCTACTAACAAAAAACATCAATGTGTCTTGGATGATGTTTTTCATTCATATTTTCTAATGGATCAAAACATGAATGATTATCAGTTAATTGAGGAAGGATATTTAGATGTGAAAAATATGTAGTTTCATTTAGAAAGGAACAAATTGGAATTAGTTCCCATTTTTCTTAATCATTGTGTTGTTATAACCTCTATTAGTCTAACTGATAAAGATCAAGAAGATCTCCTTTCAATTATTAAGGTATTTATTGATCCTTCTTGTTATAAGGTTTGTTGTGAGTGGCCCCTATATCCAAACCATGATTATTCTTTAGAATATATCTCACATTCTCATATCTTAATGAAAGAAACCAATCATTTAACTCTAGGAGAAGAAATAAATGCTCAATGCATTAGACTTTCAGGGCAACAATTTTAATATTATCGAGTGGAAGAGAATATTGTTCAAGGTTCTGACTATGAAATGATTCTTAATATGGATCCTATCAATTCACAATCAAAACCAATCATGCAGTTATTTATGGAAGAGAATCTATCTTTGAGCGAGATTTTTTTTCAAAATGACTCTTTCTCTAGAGACACACCCCAATCTCTTACTCCTTCTAATTAATTTTTCATGTATCTTAGTTTTTATGGTGGTTTGACTATCCTCAAAGTTACCCATGATTCTATCCAATTAAATTTTGCAAGGCCAAACACTTTTGAGATACTTGGTGGTGTACATGGAGAAGATAGGGAAAGTGGGACCAAAACTGACTAATTTTCTACCTCATCAACCTTTTTTATGGGATAAAGTCAACGTTGTAACATATGTGTAAGTTTTTAAACCTCTGAATTAAAGAAATACGTACATATTATTAAGAAAAATAGAAAGTAATCAATGTTTCATACACATAGTACATAGAGATTTAAGTTGGAAACCCTTAACCGAGAGAAAACCAATCTTCCTTGGTGTCACACCCCTCAACTCTTCATTGTATAAATTTCACCATTCACAATACAATATATACAATATTTTAGTTATTCTGCAGCTACACAAATCCTAATCCCCTAATTTGGGATTAATTTATAAAACTGCTAAAAATAGTGAAAAATGATAGAATAGAAAAAAAAAACCTTAGGAAGCACTCGACACAAAGAGAAACAGTGGGTGGGATCATCAGACACAATCATCAAATATGATGCAT
>ML776964.1:1912363-1949319 GCA_009831015.1 Picea engelmannii
AATATAACATCTACCCAACAAGATGATTATCATACCATCACTTATTTTGATTCAATTACATCATGGATTAACACTTGATCTTATTTTGTAAGAAATACATTGTTTTAGATACATGATATTATACCACCATAATTTAATATGATTCACACCACGGTGAGAGGAAATCCATGTATACTGTTAAATACCATTAATTCCTTTCAAGTTGTTGGTGGTTTGAATTATAATCCTGGGAAGACTTGTCAATACATTGAGGCACTTTAGTCTAGACCGATGGTTATTTCAAAACCTCATTGTTTTTATTTGGCTTCGGGAAGTAATAATGGCGTTGGTATTGAGATTCTCCCACTGAACATTTTTTGGGGAAATTTCATATATAAATCTCATCGGGTGTATTACTCTCCCTTGATTCCCCCTCATCAATTTTATGATGCTCCTTTTATATCTTTTGATAGAATTGAGGCATGTTTAGAAGGGTTGTTCTTATCTATGTTTCCCATACATTACAATTGAAACATCTTTAGGAGGATGGATACAACTCTCAATGATTTAAGTTTTTCCATTTTTTGTCTATTAATACCCCAATCTCTGGTGTTAATTGTTTATGGACATGTGATTGTAGCTTTGGAGTTATATGGATGGATACATTGGCATTACGCTTTCACATAGTTCCCTCTCAGCTAACACAGTGTAGGATAGTAGTAATATAGATTAGGTTAGTATCTTTTCTTTACCTAATTGTTGCATAATTTATTTTGTCTTCTCTCTTTTCTTTTCGATTTAAAATAAATTCGGATGTAAGTAATTAATTATCCTCATTGTGATTCATTGGTGAAGTCTATATGATTAGCTTATATTGATCTGTTACAACTATTTTTTTTGGTTAGAATAATTTGATTTTGATGATTAGCTAGTTTTGTACCTTTTAATGAAAAGACTTGTTGGACCTACTCCAAAAAGTCTCATTGGACAAAAGAAATAAAGAGGTTTGAATCTTATTTATTTATTTTGAATCCACCTTTCTATTTGAAAGTAATTTTGACAAAGAGGAGAATATTTAATTGTCACACTCTCAAATATTTTATGTGTATATGAGTAATTTCTTGATCATTGTTAGCACTCTTAAGTGATCTATTCACAGAAAAATTGTTATCTTGCAGGATAAGTTTTTTTTTTTGTTTTTTGTTTTTAATAAATCTTCCTCTCTCTTTGGTTAGGAAGATAATATTTCAAAGATTTATAGTCTTCATCTTACCCAACTCCTGCTTAGAATAATTTTTTGATTGATTCTAAGTTTTTATTTTTGATTCCCTATACATATTGATTAGAATATTTGAGTTCCATATTTTGATATTACACCTACTCCAGTTACTTTGAGCTCTCCCTAATATTATGTTCTCATAAGATTGACATTTTCCACATGGATTCTTACTCCTTGAATGTTTCCTTAATTTGACTCTGACCAACGTAGTTTAGTATAGGCTTAGCATAATGAAAGCTAACCAAATATCATTATTAAGATATACATATTTTTTTATGTTGAATTAATCCTATGAAAATGCATTTTCCTATATAGTTTGTGGTTGGCTTAATTCAAATTTATTATACAGTTATGAAATGGTGTAAGATATTTTATTCTACAGTTATGCAACGGTGGAAAATGCTTAGCAATGTTATTATTAAGCCCTGTTGTTCAGATCTCATTTAGGAATCAATCATTTTATTCATAAATTTATAGGTTGACCCCAAATTTAATCATATCCTTATTAATCATTAATGATTTTAGATCTGGTCCTTGCTCCAACTTTGTTGAAAAGAACAATCGATGATTCTTATGCCACTCACTCTGGGTATCCCAATTACTAATTTGTTTATTACTAGGACATTATATAATACTTCATCACTGAAGAGTGTTGAAACCATTTGGATAGTTGGAGTTGACCATCATCTATATAAAATCCTAGGTTGAGGGTAAGTTCGAAGGAGAAGCCTATGTAAGTTGGTCAGGAAAAGTATTTCTATTTGATAATAATCGCAAGATCTTATTCATTCTTGGAAATATCTTTCAAACCATATCATCCAAGGATGCATTTCTACTCTTATCTCTCATTTGTTTATGATGAGAAAAACTTTTAATATTGACCACCATCTAAGATTATCCCCTATAACCATGATTCTCCTAAGAAATTTTGTATTCATGATAGTCTCCTCCTATCAATCAAAAGTCTGAACATCATCCCTTGCTACAACATTAACAATATCGTTAAAGGAAATATGCAGGAAAGGGATCAAGGATTATTTTTCAAAAGGGAAGGCTACAATTTTTTTCACTTGAATAACTACACTAGAATTATGATTCTCCATAAGTTCATGTCCTTCTAGTATAGTTTAAGTATAGATTAAATCAACATAACTTGCTTTTTGAAAAAAATTGTCTCTCACTGTCAACTAGCTGTACATAAAATTATCTTATATTATGTAGGTTGGGACATAGTTGAGAACAACTAACAAATTAAAAATCTTCTCTCCTAATGAACTTGCAATTAGTGGGTGTCTCAGGAAAGTGTTTTTTATCTAATCTTGTCTATTCATGTTACTTTGTACGATTTTGAGGAGTAATAAATGATACTTGTTCAAATACATATTAGAACCATGTATCATTGGTTTATTCAATTTTGATCTTTGATCTAATTCTAGACACCATCTCTGAAAACACTAGTGTCTGGAGTCCTTTTTCATTCCATTATGATTGGGTTTGTGCTATAGTGGGAAAACCCCCTACAGACTACACTAGGGTTCTAAATTGTAGGAAGAGATAACCGTCTAAAGTCTCCTACTTTTAAAAATTGTCCCGACATTACCCCACAATCATACATAAAAAACAAAGTATAGGGATCTGGTAAGATTACCTTAAACTCCACGTCTGGTGTTGATCCCTTTGCGCTTAGTTGTTTCTCAACTGCATATATCCTCCCAAGGCCAACTTGCATTCACCAAAAGACAGAAAAGAAACTACAAGCATGCATTCTATATATGGATTAGTGGGTTAGATATCATAACAAAAATACAAATAAATCATGAATATTGAAGATGTCATTTGGCGGGATGGAAAAAGTATTTCTTTATATTAATCTCACAAAGTCGCTTACAATATGAGACCAACAACTTCTCCTCGAACTCGGTCCTGGGCTCCTCTTCACCATGCACCAAATGCTTCCACGTATTCTTCTCCTCTTCATTTCTCTCTAGGGAAATGGAAAGGATTTTCAATGGAGGAAAAAAGGGTTTGAAAAAGGAATTATGGCTCAAACTCACAATGTGGTTGAAAAATATTGGGGCAAAGGGGGAATACTGAAATGGGAAGAGTTTCTTTTCTCTCATGCCTCTTTTTGGAATGGGACCCAAACACCTTATTTTATAGGCCAAAAAGATAGTTATTTGATTGGGTGACCAGCTATGGGTAGTCAATTGGTTAGGTAACTACCCGAAAACCCGTATCCCTTTGAAATTTTTTATTTTTCATGCTTTTTGTGAGTATACGTGGGTTGTAATGGTGTAGCAAGAATGTGTATGAGGGAAGTAGTGGTGCAGGGTGTGTACATATTCAAAAAAATGTTTTTTTAGCAGATTTGTTCAATTATGGCTTGGAAAAAATAGCAAGTATGATGGCCTGATGCTAGGTATGCATGTCTAGCACAATTTAGGGTTATAACAAATGCCCCCTAATGTGTGAGATCAGAAGAGCATCTTATGGCCGAAATACATTACAAATATTCACCAACATATGAAGCGAGTGAGCCCAAAGACCAGAGTTCGGGAGGTGCCATCTACAAAATAATAATTTGTCTCACCGAGGCAGGCATACCCATGCTCGAGATAAACTAAAATCATGGCTGCCAATCAAATACACTATAGATCCATGTCATATAACTATATAAAGTGTAGCTGCGAGCAATACACAACAGATCTACATCTCAAAATCAAAAGATATACATGTATAATATCCATCTTCAAGAAGATAATGACGCATGATGGATGGAGATGAAGCCTTCAGAGCTCGGGAAACAACTTCAAGATATTCAAAACTTGGGTAGGAGTGTAATATCAGTGGACGAATTCACTACCCAGAGGTCTTCGACGGCTCATTGGGAACAAACAAGAGGATCTTGGTGATCAGGCAGAGAAATTCATTGATTTTGAACAAGGACTTGATTGGACTTTTGGGGTGGCCAGGTATAAGGAAAAGAGACAAACTGCAGAAGGGTTGACTCAAGTTTAGTAAAACTTCCCTGAGACAAAAGCACAACAAATGATGAGACTCGGGAATCATGTAATTAACATAATTTCACAATGCAGGAGGCAATGCAAACTATCCATATGTTTGGAAGGATAACCAAACGGAGGAGGACACAACTATATGTAGTGAGAACAACTTCCTAAGGTTATATTAAATCCCAGAGCTTGACAAACAAACGAAAGGATGTCCTTTGTCCAAGGGCAACTCATTGTGTTGCCAACAAAAAGAAAATACTTTTCCCTTCCTCTGTTTGGGGTATATTTGATTTTTTTGTCTTTTTCAAAAATTATTGGAAAGCTTGAAAAAGAATAAAAGAATTCTATGTTACAAAGGAGGAACGAGTGTCGCAGACATACTAGTTCCAAGCACAAGGAACACATTGATGCTCAGAACAAGGAGACATATGCAGGAAAAAGGACACTTGGGAAAAATCCTCCATGGGTCAAGGTATCAAGATGCAGAGGCAAAGTGCTACAAGGCTTGCGTATAACGCATGCTTCAGATGGTTCAGTTGAGAGAAACATGGAGCAGACATTAGGCTAAAGATGCAGGAATGCAAATGCGATTAATAAGACACAATGATAATGTCCTTCAATGTAATTTTAATGAGCCCAGAGAAGGTAAGCTCGGTGTTTTTTCATTTTTAGAGAGTCTAAAAAAGCATAAAAGGAGACTCCACTGAGGTGCCTTTTTTGAAGGTAGTCTAGTCGGTTCGAAAAAGTGGTAAACTAGCACTGAAAAGATATCTATTCAAAACCATTTTAACGAGTGTGACAAAGACAAGATCACTCAACAATATTTTCATATTTAAGGAATCTGAAAAGAGCTTTACTATGGACTCTATAAGGTATTCTAGACCAATTTAACGAGTCTGAAGAAACAAGGTCACTCAACCATCTTTTCAATTTTAGGGAGTCTGAAAAGAGCTTAACTATGGACTCCATGGGGTTTCCTTTTTCATAAATTTAGTCCCTCAGGACTGAAAAAGGGGTAAAATTATACATGAGAATACTCTTCTAGTGAAATGAAACTCCTAGAGTATACCTTTTTTCGTACAATTGACCATTCAGACCAAAAAAGAGGTAATCTATCACTGGACAGACGTGCCTTCAAATTTTAGTTTGGTGAGCGTGAAGGGAAACAAGATAGATCAACAATATTTTCATGTTTAAAGAGTCTAAAAAGGGATTAAAGAATACTCATCTTTGTTTGAGAGTCCCAAGGGTGAGGTCAATAGTGATGATGAATAAATGCAAATGAGGCACAAAAATCATAATCAGGAAAAAACTAAAAAGGACTCCCGAGCCTATAGTCATTAGCGATAGCATGGACGCCAAAAGCAATGAGGATCTAACTAGGGCATCCATGTAAAGGAAGGCTCTACCACTAAATTACAACACTTCTAAAGTAGCAATGATGATTCTGTGTCGCAACTCAATGAGTTCGATCCTATGGCAAAGCGAAAAAGACAACGAGATGCAGAAAGTGGAGGTGGAAACCTAACTTAGATGCAAAAAGTTGGAAAAACGACTTTTTACCAAAGGACCCTTAAAAATGACCCAAATCTCAAAAAAAATCCCAATACCAAAAGTAACATGTATCGTAACATCCCATAAGAAACTCAAGAACCATACTAAACGATTTTTAAGCTAGAAAAAACGACAAAAGGGTCCAAAAAATGACAAAAAGGGGCCAAAAAATCTATAAATAAAAGTTGGCAGCTCATTATCACCATTGTAAATTGAGAATTGACCAAAAAGTCAAAAACACCCCTTTTCCAAAAGAGTTGATTCCTGGATATTCAGTGTACAAAACGAACTTCTGCTTGGACCAAGTAAGTATAAAACAACCCCTCTTGCAATTCAATACTTCCTTTTTAGTTCATTTTAGATTGTTTGTGGAGCATGCACTCTTAAAAAAGGTGCGGACCTACGTCCATGCGGGTTGTCCAAAGATATCACACATATGCCCGCAGGCAGAAAACAACATGCCCTTGTGTATACGCAAATGTGCTCAATATATCCCACACACACCCCTAAACATATGGAAAAAATTAAAAAGAAAGAGTTAACTCCCCTTTGAAACTGCCATTTTGCAGGATGTACGTTCATTGGAGAGAAAGGGAGAATGAATACATTGATTATTTGGTCTCATAAGACCGTGTTGCTCTCACCGCATTATCACAATGTGGTTTGTTGAAATTCTTCCAGTTTCCATTCATGCGGGCACAACCCAGGCTGTTGAATGCCTTGGTAGATTACTGACACCCTGACGTGGAGGCATTTATGCTCGAAGGATAGTTGTTGATTACAACGACTGAGGATATTTATTTTCTGACTGGCCTCTCAAGTAGAGGGGTACCATTCAACCTTCATGTTTTTCCTCCTGGGCCTCACAACATTGAGGATTTGATTGGATTCCATTATGAATCCAACACAGATAAAGTGGTTTCTCAGGTGTTAATCCACAAGATTTCAAACCTATCACTGAAAGTGATAGTTTTACTTATTGGGAAGATCACTGGATCCCCAGCCTTACATCAAGCCTCCCAGGCGCACATGCATTGTGCGGTTCAGTGCTTAAATGCATAAGTTTTAGACTAGAGAACAACCATGATCGATTGCATGAAGAGATAGTTAACATAGTGTCATGTGCAGAGAAACAAAAACTTTGGGTTTGGGACCATTCTATGTTCCCTTTTATTCGAGAGGGTACCTAGTCTCAGTCCGTGAGAGACACTACGAGGGCACGTGGCCTCTCTCCCAGCAGTGTGCATATGGGCAATGTTGTTTCCACGACAGGGGGGAGGGAGGAATATTGAGGCCTTCGATGATAAATTTTTCGACTGGTGGTCTCGGTAGATTCTGGCTATAGAGGACTACCCCTATGTTAGCATCAACTTCTCCAAGGATCCTGATATGCCCATACCTCCCGGGGTAGAATGAGGAGAGATAGGTATGTTTATTTTTCAAAGTTATTTAATTTTTATTTATTTATATATATATTATTTTTATGTGTATCAGATTATCTGAAAACTATGTATCTATTATGTATATATGTGGGACCAATGTGTCTAGCAGACTTCTAGAGGACTAGGCGACATCCTCAACCAGAGGCAGGACCAGCTGTAGTCGGCGAACCAACACCAGGGGGACCTCCAGCCAGAGAGGCTGAGAGAGTTTTGAGACGAGTGGAACAAAACCTCACTGCGCTCACTCGCACAATCCTTATGGCAGAGATCGAAGATCTGCCACCGTCGATGCAACCTCATGTAGTTGGGTGCCACAGACCTAGCTCCAACTTTTCCAAAGTTTGGAAAGTGTCGTTGTTCACTACGGAAGAACCAATAGGCCCCGCCCTTAACTAGGATGGACTACTTATGTGCTGAGGGAACTTTTGTATATTTTTTAGGGCATAAGCCCCATGACTCTTACTAGACATATATTTTTGAGGTGCTTGCGCCCACCTATGTACTCTGATACTTTCGATATATATATGCGTATTTACATCTTTTTATGTATTATGGATTACATTTATTTACAAATGTATTTACATGTGCGTGTGTGTGATTTTTCTTAAATGTGTGCAATATGCCAATCTAATACATGATTATCTAGAGTATCTATGATTTAATTCAATCTCCTAGGAACATGGATATACGTAATGTAATCAAAGCTTAGTTATAAGAGACGTACCCTAAGGAACCATGAATGTAGAGTAGGATCGTAAATGTGGTAAACCCTACTTAATTGAGACACAACCAACTGACCATCTAAGTAGACCCGGAGGTGAGAGATACCATGCAACAAAGCATCATGAAGCAACTCTCTAACTGCGCTATATTCAATGACATTATTTATGGAATCACCTAAACAAATACCTCCTGAAGATAGAAATTGGCCCTGAGGTGTGAAAATCACCCAAGCCGTGGAAGAAAGCCTCTGAGTGTGCTAGCTAGCACCATCCGCAAACCCAATGAACATCTCTGATTCACTTGACATATGCCATAGGGAAAAAGATGACATAAAAAATGACACGTTCATAAAACAAAAAGAGAAAAAAATAATTGTATAAATACTATACATATGTACAAGAAGTCACCCAAGGTGACCCACCTATGAGTAATACTTCTTGAGGTAGAGCCCATTTCTAGGATCTGCCAAATAATTTCCCTCAAAGTCTACCAGACGATAAGCACCCTTCTTTAGAAATTCCTTCATGATGAAAGGTCTGAACCACATGGGTTTGAACTTGCCTTCCCCCAGGGGGTCCTTATCATGGTCGTAGACCAGGACAAGGTCACCTTCAGAGAAAATCCGATGATGAACAGACCGATCATACTGACACTTGAATTTTTGTTTGTGACCCTCGTTAGCCAAGGATGCATCACAATGTTTCTCATCGAGCTGCTCGAGATATATTAAATGTTCTTCAAGTGGTGAAGTGTCTGGCAATAATTGTACTACCAACTTTAGAGACAGGATTTGGCACTCTATAGGCAAGACTGCCTCCATCCTGTAAACAATTTGAAAAGGTTAGAAACTAGTTGTAGTCTTAACAGATGTTCGGTAGGCCCATAATATCACGTACAACATCAAATGCCAATTTAACTTGGCTGAATTGATCATTCACTGTATAATATTCTTAAGGGACTTATTCATAGCTTCCACCTGACCATTCGCTTATGGATAGTAGGGTGACGAATGTTCCTACCTCAACCCAAGATTTTACATTAACTTGGACATCATTATATTCTGAAAGTGACTTCCATGGTCAGTGACAATCTCTCTCGGGATGACGAACCTTGCTATTATTTGGAAAAACAAAAAGAGACCTGTTGTCTCTCCATCATCTTTAAACGTTGGCATAGCCTCAACCCACTTCGTGAAGTAGTCTACTGCTACGATGATATAATGGTGCCCCCTTGTTTAAGGGGGGTTGCATGTAGTGTAATAAATCCCCCACTTGGTGAAGGGACCAACTGTGATGACGAGAAACATGGGAACGAGGCATGCCCTCATATTTCAAGAGAAGATCTGACACGGGTGGAACTTCTTGACTGATTCAACACAATATTTTATTAATGTCGGCCAAAAGTAACTTGCTCATAGAATCTTTTGGGATATTTCCAACCCAAACAAATGACTGCCACATGCTCTAGTGTGGCAATCATTAAGCACGATTTCCTCTTCTTCATGAGTGAGACACCAGTGAAGGATGCAATCTACACCTCGATGATACAGAGTGTCCTCGACTATGAGATAGTTCTTGGCCTGATGGCGTATATGGTGACGCTCATCACGAGAAGTAGAGGTGGGGCACTTCAAAGTTTGGAGATAGACTAGTATATATACATACCAGGGGTCTGAATATGCAATAAAAAACATGTCTCCTTTAATAGGTGACTCCTCGGGTATAACATCACCTGATTCGACCGGAAGTTCCAATATGAGTTCTGCGAAGACCAACTACTTTTTGGATTTCGACGAAACAAAATCCAAGTCAAATTCTTGGAGGATAACTATCCATCTATTGATCTTTCCGCCGATTACACGTCATGTCAACACATATTGAAATGGGCTCACAATGACAATGACGGTGGTCTTGCGAAACAATATATAATGACGGAACCGTTGGACAACATGAACTGCTGCCAACACAAGTTTCTCAACGTGGGAATAATTGAGTTCTAGTCCAACTAGGCTTCGTCTCAGGTAATAATTCACGTATTCTTCGAGAAAATCATCCTCCTGAACCAAGACCATACCGATGGTCGACTCCATAGTGGCCAAGTAAAATAATAAATATTTATTATAATTCAGTGGCCGAAGCAGAGGGGTAGATGTGAGGGCGCATTTCAATGCTTTAAAAGAGCATTGAGTGGCTTCGTCCCAATGAAAAGGAACGTCCTTCTTTTGTAAATGCATGAAACCCTTTTTGATCTCATCATAGTTTGCAATGAAATGCCATATAAAGTTCTATTTTCCCTATAAACTCTGAAGCTGAGGGACTATGCACGGGGGAGGCAACTGAACTATTGCCTTAACCTTTAGAGGATCGACCATGATCCCTGTTTTTGAAACTATGAAACTTAGCAGACAACCCGACGTTACGCAAAAACTGAATTTGTTTAGATTCAATTGAATCCAGTAGTAGCGACATCACTCAAAGATAAGTCAGAGGTCTATGGGATGATCATCTCTCTTACGAGATCATGATGTTAAATCATCAATATAAGCCTCGACTATGTGTTTGAGATCATGGAAAGAAAAGACATGGCCCACTGAAAAGTAGCTTCAACATTTTTCAGACCAAAAGGAATCTTCTAATAAGCGAATGTACCCCACAGACAAATGAAAGTGGTCTTGTGTTGGTCTTTGGGTTTGATCTATATATGATTGTATCCTAAAAAACCATCCATGAAATAAAATACCTCGCAACCTGTGCATTCATCGACTATCTGGTCAATAAATGGCATGGGGAAATTATCCTTTGGAAAGGCCTTGTTCAAATCACGGAAGTTCGTACATACATGAATCATACCTTGTTTTTTGTTCACTAGAAAGGGATTTGACACCGATTGAGTCAATTGGATAGGGTATATGAAACCAAATTTAAGCAGTTTCTCTACTTCAGCCTTAATAGTTGTTGCTTTCTTAGGATTAACTAGACGAAGCTTCTTTCAGACTGGCTTAGCATCAGGATATGTCATGATTTCATGTTCGATGATTATTGGATCTATGCCTGGCATTTCCTCATAAGACCAGGCAAACACCTCGTGGAATTCTTTAAATAAATCCTTGTAGATTCGAATCTCCTTGGGGGCGTAGTCCACTTCGATGAAGATATTCTCCATGACGCCAAGGGTTCTAGAAATATCAATAGGTATCGTTTTAGTGATTGTTTCCATATTTACTTCAGCATAAACTATGTGCGTAGCCAAAGGATTGATAGGACAAGACCTATCTCCAGTCATAATCAAAGTGAATTCACCTACTTCAATTCTTCTTAACTCTGGGAGGAAATAAGATCTGTGATGGAGATCATCTCAGGGTCTATCCAGACTAGTCATTGCCTCAATAATTGCCTCATCTGAGGGAAAGACTAAGTCTAAAAAATAAGTATCGGCGAGGGAACCTTGAGCCCAAATAGGCTTGAGAACTGGATCCAACTCCTGTTCCGGAGTCAGATCAGGATCAATGAAAGCTTGTTGGACTATAGAGTACGCAACCTCTGTCGTGAATAAAGGCATGGCCATGCCATGGTTCCCTATCCCTTCCATCGTGGTTGATGGGGAAGGAAGAGTCCACAAATCGTTAAAGTAAGTCATACGAAATGATGAGACTTGAAAAATTTCAACCTTAGGCTAGTCAGGGACAACCAATATGAACCTAATGTCGCTGGAAGGAGGCGGTAATTGAAAGTACCCATCAAAGGTGGGCACAAACCAAACCCTATGTTGACGATGTCAAGTTGAGGGTTATCAATCATCGAGACCATGGATGCTCCCGATGAAGGGTCAGGACAGGAGAAGGACAACTAATCAATGGACATGATCCAACCCTCATGTGGAAACAAAAAGACCTGGAAAACTGTAGCGACCACTTCATTCATAACATAGGTCCAACTCCTTCCTAACAAGAGATTGTAGTCGAGAGATTCATCGACCACTTCAACCTCGACACACACAGTTTTCCCCCCTAACTGCACGGGGAAAGAGGGGATGATTCCATGTGGTTGGAACAAATGACCATCGAAAGTGGTAATAAGAGTAGGTGAATGAGACAAAATTGGTTGGTCAATGGCCTTCCAACACACCAACGACATCACGCATGTCAAGGCTCCCTCATCAACCACTGTGCGGAAACTTTTTCGAGTAAACATTTTTGTGGTGTAAGACACTACTATCCGAAACGCCACGTGGTAAGGGAGATGATGTTTTAAGTCGGTCGTATCAAGCATGATCGTTCCCAGATTACAAGTCTCAGTATATCCTAAGGTAGCTAACAAAGCCTTTCTCTGGGAAGGGCAGCTCTGGAGGACTTCCAAAGAAGACATTGCACAAGGGGTTTGAGATAAAGTTTCCACCACAGAGTTGTTCTGGGCAGCCCTTGCATTTGGATTGTGGGAATATTTTTTGAACGCACCTTTTGGGATGCATTCCATTGTTTATCCCAATGTCTTCTCAATCTAGAGAGGAAGAGGTGGGTTTTCATCTTCTTTACCCTTCTCAGAGGTGTCTGGCGTTCCGTAGTCATGTTTCCTAGTTGCTATATCAATGTTACCTTTCAACATATACACATTTGTGGATGAAGGATTACTTGAATACAGAGGGGGTCCCTGACTGCCCCCTTCCATGCTCGAAGAGGCTTGAGTTAAATTTTTCCCATGTGGAAATGGGTTTGTTAACATGGTAGGATGATGTTGTGCCAATAACTTCTGGGCCTCTGCAAGCCGAGGGCATAGGTGAGTCGGATGGTCTTTTGTGCAAAGGTTACACAGATACTTCGACTTCTTCTTTTATTTGTTTCCCCCGCCAACATTATTGGTAGGTTTCTTATCCCCCTTACCCTTCTTTCATTGTTTCTTCTTTCCATTAGGATGTTGGGTGGCCTTTGGTTTTTTCGATTGCACACTGTGTACATCCGACGTTTGAGTAGGGGGAGCATCCGAACCAGTGGTCTGGCTAGCCATTATCTGTTGTATTGACAATTGATGTAATTGATTTGACAACTGATCAATGGGCTTCATTTGTGCTAAACCAACAATACCATCGGCATGTGGTCCAGATCTCTATCTAGTTTTGTCAAGCATTGACCGTGGTGCATCTAGAAAAACTTTGTAAATTAAACTAGACTTAGAGTAAATCAGTTCTAGTTGTTGAGCTCTCATTATTTCTTCTTCTTCTAAAAATACCCCTGACATTGCTACATCTTTCGATAACTGAGGTACCAAATAATTAAGGAACCATTCAAGCAGGAATGTTGGTGGGACTGGTACTTTTATCAAACTCTTCTATCGTCTCCATTCTCGGATGTGATCTGAGATATGGTCTTCCTTTGTCTTCTCAAAGTTGGCCAACAACTCGGTGTCAGCATCGTATCTCACAAGTAATTGAAAATTGTTTAAGAAAACAATTGCCAATTCATGAAATGTAGAGTATCTTGAATGGTCAAGCTCAATGTACCATTTCACAACAATCCCACTGAGAGTGCATTGAAACAAACGCAACTGGACGGAGTCATCTCTCAATGAGTTGGACGAGCACCATAAATGGAAGGTATTCACATGATCGCCTGGATCTTCATTAGGCTTAGCTTCAAACTTTGGAATGTCCGAAGGCATCCTGGTTGGCATAGGAGGCCAATGTGGATCATGACATATGGGGTCATTTAATAACCTTGTCAATTATGGCAAGTGAAAAGTTGCCAGAAACGGTAATTTGGGTTGTTGATTATAACCAGGGAAAAATGATCCCGAAGTTTGGCTGGCACCAGGTTGCGAGGAAAAGTTAGGTTGTTGGCCATGGTTCTGGTAATAACCATGTTCGTGACTAGCATATGGGTTTTTCTCTTGTTGAGACATCATCGACTAACTCCCATAATAGGACATAGAGGGTTGGGATTGTGTTGCATTCCAAGGATTTTGGGAAAGGTTGCTCCATGTCGATCCGACGGGCATAGATCCTGAGCCTTGCCTGAGGTTCCATTGGTTATAGAAGGGGTTTCCCCTGGTCAAAATCCCTAAACAGGGAACTGATCCCTTCCACGAATTCCAAGGTCCTTATGAGGAAGGAATTCCTGAGTTTTCCCCCTATGCAGGAATAGTACCCTGCATAGGATTTCATTGTCCATAACCAGGGTTTCCCCCGACTAAGACGACAGCTGATGAAAATGTGTTATTACCAAACACACAGAAAAAAAACAACAACGTTGAACCTACCGGCATGCTATAAGAAGGAAGTCCTTGACTACCTTCTCCAAACAAACTATGGTTTACATTCGACCTAGCGGAGTGCTGGTGAGCGCTGCTGAGTGAAGGGGATGAAGGAGGTATATGAACCCCTCTGTAAGGGAAAACATTATAGGGATATGAAGTGCCCCCCATTGATCCTTGTAGAGGATTTTTCGAGCTCCCTACCCCCAGACCTAAAGTTTGTAGAGTGGAGTAGCAAATGATAGAGTTTGTAACGAAGCTAGACATTACATATGAGAACAGAGGGCCTGTCGCACTCTGGGTGAAAGGAGAAGTGATCGTCACCATAGACAAAATCAAACCATTGCCCGAGGTAGAGGTGGTCGAGACCATAGTGTTCCGGACCGACAAAGGTTGGTTAGGAGGCATAAAACCCCCTGTAGTGACAGTCGTAGAGGGAGTATGAGGATTCCCTGAAGAAGTAGGAGCATTTTTATCCATCGTTCCTTATGACACTACCTGATGCTCGTAAGGGTCAACCTGTACGGTGAAGGGCATCAATAGATTGGTGATCAGAAGGTTATACAGACCAATAGCTTTCACTCCAAGGTCATAAATGGTTGGTTCCTCCAGAATCAAATGTTCTCCTCTTGGAGATGGGTCGATCACAGTTTCTTATGGCTCAACTTCCTCAAAAGACCCTTGTTGGTCTAGTCTTTGCCTTAGCGGTGGCGGGGGTGGCTCCAGATTAACCGACGGTAGGCCAAGAAGCCTCCATGACCAGTGGAGCTCCCGATCTTCCACGGTGTGAGAATATCAATGACACACTAGGGATTTTTGTTAACGTTAAAGATCAACACACACTAGAAAAATATCCTATGAGATAAGACAAGAAGATCACTAGCTAGTTGGAAGAACAATTATGCCAACCAACACTAGAGAAACTTACCGGTGTAAGTGCAACTCAAATATGGAAGCACCCTCTGGGTATATTCTGCAAAGAATGGTCCAATGTATACCCCAAGTACCATGGTATACCCCTGCAGTCACCTGTGTAAGTCACTAAGATAAAGAAAACTAGGTTTCCAGTGCGTGAACAGTCACTAGGCAGGTATAGTCGACAGTCGGGTGGACCACAATGAGCAGGGTATCAAGCCAGAAACCTATCAAGAGAATCGAAAGCAAGTGTTCTGGAAGATGAATTAGGACCTTGAACAGATTTGAGACCCATGAAGCTCCATGGAAAATGCGATCAACAAAATCCCAAGATAATCCCTCTATATGCGTTCCCCACTACACTTGGTCCAGCTTTGGAGGGGTTTATCTCTGCTACCTCTCCGCACGTGACCTCGTGTTTATCCCCTATGTTAGAGAGGGGTCCTGGATAAATTTCATGATTACTGGACTTTTAAGCACTCCATAGCACATGCTCCTATGATTGTTTTTGTAGCCTTGAAGAGTTTCCTCTCTAATCCTAAATCAAGGCTCTAGCCTAGACTAAATTGATGGACCCTACAAACACAAAGTATAATAAATTTTAATTAAGAACCAATTTTAGTGGTTGTCTTAAGTCAAAGGGAATGGAAGTGGAACTAGTGATGTTCTTTAAGAGATGCAAGAGAAGAGCATAAAATGAAACTGAAAACAAACTACTTCTTCTTTAGAAATAAAGATTTTCCAAATTAAACTCTTTCACCAAAAAATTTCGTAACTATTTTTCTCAGATATTTGAAAAGAAAAACCTAAAACATCATTTCTCTCGACTAGGAGCTACTTAATGTCCTAAGTATTCAAACAAAGAACTTAAGAAAACTTTTTTTTTCTTGATAAATAAAGCAACTAACCTAAACTAATTTTACCAAACAAAGAAATGATTTTTTTTATTATTATTATTTTATGCTTCAAAACAAGAAACTTGAAAATGAATTATGTTCTTTTCTTCTAAAGAAAAAAAGGGGAAAATGAAGATAAGACAAGACCAAGAAATGACTTCTAGCCCACTGTGGATCACAGGGAGTCACTGAAAATACCAAACAGGCAAATCAGAACAGACTCACAAGCTCGTCTAAAAACCCTAATAAAGAAAAGACAAGAAATCTTTGATGAAAAAAAGTTATACTGAGGTCATACCTAGGCTACATACTACTATAACAGATACCAGGACTAGATCAAGAAAACCCCTGAGAAGTATGACTTCTGACAGAGAAGAGGATGACTTCCTCTTCTTTAAAAAAGATTTTCTCAACACAGGCACACTACTGACACTTTAGCAGCCTGCGTATGTATGCAGGTTGTCTAAAGGTAGGGCGCATATGTATGCATGCATACCCACTACAATTCACGTACACCTCTGTAACTTTCTAAAAAAAGAAAAAACAGTCAATCTGTCAAGGAAGGGAATATTGGTATGGAAGACCGGAATCCCTTAAAGACTCAGATACTTACAGAAACTCACAAAAAGGAAATTAAACCAGTTAAATCACCCAAAAATAATATCCCCTAAAAACCCTAGAGGTTTCCCCAATATGGTCACCAATTCTTCTATAGCAGGAAAACCCCCTACGGACTACACTAGGGTTCTAAAGTGCAGGCAGAGCTAACCGTCTTAAGTCTCCTACTTTTAACAACTATCCTGACATTACCCCACAATCATACATAAAAAAACAAAGTATAGGGATCTGGTAAGCTTACCTTAAACTCCGTGTCTGATGTCGATCCCTTTGCGCTCAGTTGTTTCTCAACTACAGATCTCCTCCCAAGTCCAACCTGCATTCACCAAAAGAAAAACAAGAAACTACAAGCATGCATTCTATATATGGATTAGTGGGTTATATATCATAACAAAAATACAAATAAATCATGAATATTAAAGATATCATTTGGCGGGATGTAAAAATTATTTATTTATATTAATATCACAAAGTCGCTTACAATATGAGACCAAAAACTACTCTTCGAACTCTGTCCTGGGCTCCTCTTCACTATGCACCAACCGCTTCCACGTATTCTTCTCCTCTTCAGTTCTCTCTAGGGAAATGGAAATGGTTTGCAATGGAGGAAAAAAGGGTTTGAAAAAGGAATTCTGGCTCAAACTAACAATGTGGTTGCAAAATATTGGGGCAAAGGGAGAATACTGAAATGGGCAAAGTTTCTTTGATCCCATGCCTATTTTTGGAATGGGACCCCAACACCTTCTTTTATAGGCTAAAAAGATAATTATTCGGTTGGGTGACTGGCTATGGGCAGTCAAATGGTTAGGTAACTACCCGAAAACCTGTATCCCTTTGCAATTTTTTATTTTTTGTGCTTTTTGTGAGTACACGTGGGTTGTAATGGTGCAGCAAGCATGTGTACATGGGAAGTAGTGGTTCAAGGCACATACATCTTCAAAAAATTGGTTTTTTAGAATAGTTGTTCAATGATGGCTTGGAAAAAATAACAAGTAAGATGGCTTGATGCCAGGTATGCATGTCTTGTGAAATTTAGGGTTATAACAGTTTGATGACCACAATATTTTTTAATCTATGAGATTAATAATTATCTATCATGGCAAGAGGAAAATTGCATTTTAAAACTCGAAATATTGATGGGAAAATTATTGGCAATAACAAATTGGCATGTTGGTAGAAGTCTCTTATTTTGATTGATTTAAACAAAATCACTGAAACGTGATCTTGTGATTCACCAGATGCAAATGAAAATTTCACTCATACATACTATTATGATCATCCACTTGATTCACATAACTTGGATTGTATATTATTAACATATTATGGGTTTAATATTTCATATCGTCTTACTGATACTTCATGAAATATAATTCACTGATTGATCTCAATTCATACCCATGATTTGTTACTATTTAGAGGGTATTATTGATTAACATATCATCCTATGCTACTCTCAACGATTAAGATTTCTTTATTACTTTTCATTCAATTCAATCTCTTCTTCATAATTACCATCAAATTCATTCTTACTACACTGAGAGAGGAAAGTGAAATCTTGGGAACAATATGATGGATATATTGAGAAGATAAGAAAATTGAAGCACATATTTTCCCAAATTCATTTTTTTTTCTAAACTATCATATGAAAAAATTAATATAAATATTTATAATAGGAATTAAGATATTAAAATATCCACTTCTTTGGTGTATTGTCATCAAAGAAAAATCACATAAGTCAAGTCCTATCTATTATCAGTCTATGTGAGTCATTGGTTTTTGGTTTCCATATTCATGAAATATGATAGCACCTCAACAACACTCTGGGTAGGTCCTTGTTGGCACAGGGGAAGACCCAGGGTTCAATGCTTCAACAACGCACCAACAAAACCCTAAATACCGACCCTTTCGGAAACACCTGTGAAGTAGGTGAATTCTCGCCCGAGGTAGAGGCAAGGGGGTTATAGGACTCAAGTGTTTGCAACCAGGCTGGGACACAGATTTGTGATTATAGAAATTCACAGAGTACTTAGGAATAACACACATTAATTCATTATATTTACTCACATCGCAGATCAAACCCTAAGTAAAGATCATCGCAGTACCAATGAAAAAATATACATCGCACTTAGCATCAGAAGTTAGATCTAACAGATTCAACATATGCAAAGAATTAAACATTCATAGATCTATCTATCATTCATAACATTCCATGCACTAAGAAGATTCACAGTATAACATTATAGCACAAAGAAAACCATCAACACAATATTTGTGTCGTTCACCCCAACGTGGGGCTATGTCCACCAACTTCTTCTTCTTCTTTATTAGGCTTCAATCTCTTACATTCTTTTGCTCCTATGCACTAAGCCAGAGAGCCAAGCTTCACACTGGACATGTGATTTGCGCACTGCACACTAGATCCACCTTCCCAAAATCAGGTCAAGGCACAGAGCCAACTCCTATATGAGGCACAGAGCCTCACATACACAGTTTGTTTTCACAAAGCAACTCAGAACTACTTGCCTCTTACACTTATCTACGTACTACTTCTTGCACTTACCTACTTTCTACTTCGCTACTTCTACCTTACAATGTTTACTTATTTATACTTTTACAAAAATTCCTAATCATGGGTAAAACCATGAGCCGACATCCCATAAACCATTACATAAAACCTAATGAGCCCCTTGTTGGTTCCACAAAACAATTGAGATCTCATGATCTCAGCTCCGCCTAGGCACTCCATCTTTGATCATCCTGTCAATGTCCAAAACGTGGTCAATCTTGACCAATGTTTCCTCAAAACTTGGTCGAGGGCCAACAGGCCCCCAACACTCACCTGTGACTCATCCCAAGTCACTCATATCTAGGCAATGCTGCTTAGAATGCCTCAAGCTTAGCTCAAGCTACCTCTACTTGTTTCTTCGCCTAAGCTTCCTTCTCAGTGAACTCCAGGATCAATTTCTTTGTAACAAGCCCTTCCAAGCGTTATTCCACTATCACAACCACTTGGTCCAGTTGCGAACCCTATTCTTCGATCTCTTCAAACACTACGCAGGATTCCTCCTGCACTGGTTATAGCCTCTATGTGACATCGATGAATTTTCCCTGGATGGCAGTAATATGTTGCTCAACCGCACGTTGTTCTTGTGATCTCTTCATTCTCTCGACTGCAATGAGTGACTTCATCTGCGCTTGTACTATCATTGCCTATTGTTGCACCTCTTGTAGTTGTGCTTCCAACTTCCTAATCTCTAGGTATTCCGTGAGGCGTTCATAGATTTGTGCACTTATGTTGCTTAGATTCTTTCATTCTAAGGTGAGGACTTTGATCCTTTCCACTGTGCTCTTAGCAGTTTCCTCCCTCTGGTCATGCACTTCCTATGGAGTGCTAGGTACTTCTTGAAGCTCCAACTCCATTACCCTTGCTTGAAGCTACTAGATGGCCTTAGTGAGCTTCATCACTTGAACCTAAATTGCCTCATGTTCCTCCTTTGATGAGCCTAGGACATAGTGAATTGCTTTGTTCATCACTTCCTTGACTGTAGTCTGCTCTACGAGAAGCTGGTATTTTTCCCTCTATATCTTGGCATTGTCCTCCTCGAGCATCGCCCGAAACTCCTCCCTCTCATTATCATAAGTCGTTGCATAGCACCGCACAACTCATAGTTTCTCCAAGATATCTTCTCTTTCTTTCATCAGGACTTCTATAGCCTTTTCATTATCCTCTCAAAATCATTGAAGTCGAGCCTCTATTGCATCTGCCAATATTTGAAGTTGGGATGATTCATCCCCCAACTCTATAGTCTCTGACGAGGAGGGCACAATAGGTATTGCATGGATAACTTGAATAGCTCACTGTATCTCCTTTAGCTCCTTCTCAAATATTACATACAGATCTTCTTTCTTAGCGCCATATCTCTGTAAGAGATCCTCAGACACATCCTCCATCACTCCATGGACTAGACCGATGTCATCCTCTGTGAGTGTATCCTCTAGCTGGGGTTTACTAGCATGGGTCTTCTTTCTTGCTGAAGTTTTCTGCAGAGAAACCTTCCTCTTATTTGATGTTTCTACCTCGGTAGGGGGGTACTTTGGCGGTGTAGCCTCGCCTTCTCCTTTCTTTTGTTTTTATTCCCCTCCTCCTTATTGATTTTCTTCGTCTCCTCCTCCTCCTCCTGTGGGCGAGTCAGGTCTACTTTCTTCTAATGCACTTTCTTCCTCATCAGTTTCTATGTTTTGAATTTCCTCCTTTTTCTTCTTCATCTTCGCACTGGTCTATCCGACATGCTCAACCCAGGTGACCAAGGGGATTCTGATGATGTCAGGTTCATAGAGTTTTGCATCATCAACCGGTACAAGGAACTCTGCCAACCATTCCTTGGTGATCTCCTCCATATATTCATCGATCAAATTATAGTGGGATTGTAATTTCTCCTTGCTCTCATCCCTACGCGCAGTGATATAAATGAAATTTCGATCTGCATGGAAATTACCCATTGGTCTATATTGCTGTAATGTTCACATAGTCATTCATGGGAAAAACTTAATAGCAGCCTTCAGCTGCTGATAGTAGGCATGGAATTCTACATTCGACTTCCACTTATTTGACATCTAATTTGTGTACCATAGGGTCAAGAACCTCGCAGCCAACGGTTTTGATGGTTCAATCTTCAGGAAGTTTCGTCCTTCCAACATTTTCCAAGCGACAAATGTTATCAACACCAACAACCAGCTAAAATGGAACTCGTATCCTTGGTCTTGTACTTCATGAAAGTGTTTCTTGAGCTCGTTGATGAGGTAGCTCACCCAATTCATTTGCATCCCCTCCATGCATTTTCCTACTAGGTCCACCACAAACCCGGTGACCTGCGTGGGGTGGTTCTTTCTGATGAGCTTGCCAGCTATGAGCTCACAATCTAGGCACACTGTGCCATCCTGGATGGAGGCTACCTTGTACCCTCTCTTTCCCATCTCAACTTCGTCGTATGCCTCCTTAATGTGTTGTTCCAGGGAGCGAACTGAGGTCTTCCTTGGGTAGAACTATCGAGGGTCGAGTCCCTGCATGTTCAGTCCTGTGATCAGATGGATCAACACCAGATTCACAGTGATGCACCTATTGAGCCACAAGTATCCTCCATGATAGAATGCCAAGAGGAGTTTAATGCAAGTGTTAACCTCTTGATGTTGTCCAAATTGAGGGATCTTCATTGCGTCGAGTATCGTGGGCTACGTGAACTCCTTTATCCAAGGCTGGGAGACGATGTGAGGCTTCTTTCCAGTCATATTCATCAAATATTTGTGAGGCACAAGCATCGCATAGTGCTTTCTGTCACCAAGGCTGAAATCATTGTTCTTCAATGCTGGGATCTATCCCAATTGGCTTCCTTATACGCGTATCCCCTTTGGGATGTACTCGATGGTCAATGTATACTCGAAGTCCCATGGAATTTTGTTGCAGTTAACTGCACCAGCCAAAGGCAGGATGTAATCAAGTAATATTGATGGGATCTTCTTCACGTTAGCCAGATCGTCGTCATGCTTACTTCACTTCTCAGTGGTGGGATTGACATGGCCTGAGCGACATCCAGTCAAGGGGAATCCTGCAATCCCCTGGTCGATGATGCTTGTACTCCCTCAGACATAGCTTTATTATCCATAAACTTCTTTAGAACCTCTTCAACGAATTTCTCTAGCTCGATGTGCTCGATCGACATTCTCACTATTAACAAATAAGTCGGGGTAGGTGAATAGATAGAGGGGTAAACAACAGATGGTGAGGTCTAATAGCACAACTCAACACACACAATCACTTCTCTGTTAGCTTAGAAAATCATGAGTAGCAAAAAGGTGGTCCCGACGCAGCATCGGATGGCTTAAATGAGAGAGTGTCGTAACATATTCCTCCAATGGACAAGAATGCCTCAATTAATGTAAATCCATCCATTATGGCATTGTCTCAACATCCAAAATGTGGTCTACTTGCCCATAAATGTGTTTCCTATCCATTCGGAGCATCGTTCTAATGGTCATGGTGCCTCCAACAATCATATAGCTTCGTCGGGGTGAAGTCCCATTTTGCATTATTCTGTTGTTCCGGCGGGGTTCAAATCCTGTAAGCCTGCCTCCTGCAAAGTCTTCTCTATCAATCCCTGTAGATTTTCCAACTTGGATTTATTCTTACTGATCTTCCTTGCCTTCTTTCCTTTGATCTGATTCTTTGGGTTCCTCTTTCAATTATTATTCTTATCTTATCTTATTATAGTAGCTTCGTGTTGTTGATGTGATCTGGTAGGGTTCAAAGGTAATACCTCTTCTCTTATTAATTCTAGGGTGAGTATTCTTCTTTCTTGCATGGATAGGTCCTTCAAACCTTCTTGCATTATTTCAACCTCGATAGATAATTCTCTTACATTTTGTTTCTTAGACTCAACTTCTCGTTCTTCCATCAATCGATCTATTCTTCTAGCTATGTAATCCCTTAGTTCTTTCTTTTTCGTTTCTGTAGCTTCTTCCTCTACTTTCCTTCTGATCTGATCCTTCTCGATCCAAGTCGTTCCTAACAAAATTGGAAAAGGAGAATTGTTCTCAACAAACCTAATAACTTCAAATTCTTCTTGAGTCGATGTTCCATGGATGATAACAGGTACATTAATAACTCTTTCACATAAGGTTATCATCTTTCCTTTAAACAAGTTGATCCTTCCCAGTGAAGGTACCACAGTAAGCTTTCCCAAAATTTCCCAAGTGCTTTATGTCATAATATTCACTTGTGTTTCCTCATCCAAGACATAGTCTATGTTGAAGTCTCCTATTCTTGTACTTATGCGTTGTTTTTCCTTCAACATCTCTGATAAACTAACATTCTTGTGGTCATCCATTACTTATTTTAACTTTATTAACATAGTATGATATTTCTTTGATTATTTCTCTTTATGATTCTCTAATATGCTCTCATTCTCTTGACTCATGTTCATTTGTTCTACTTTAGCAATCATCTTTGGACAATCCTCAAGTTCATTACCAACAACTTTGCAATAGAGACAAATAGGACCAGGGAATTCCTTAGCAAGGTGTCCCAGTCTTCTATAGTTATAACATAGTGTCAATTCTCTTTTTCTCTTATACATTCCCCAACTTCTTTAGTACTGCACACTGGGATCACAGTGTTGGACCTGCAACCTACAAAAATTCTTTCTAGGTCCCTGCATCCACTTATTAGTCCAAAAATTATTTCTATGCATAGGAATAACATATATTTCTCTATCTCTATCAAATTTATTCAAATCAACTCTTACCTCTAACTGTACCCTAGCTTTCAAACTAGGAAATAATCTATCAAACATACCTAGATTCATGCTTTCAAAACAAACAATTCCACTTATCTTACCCTATCTAAGAAAAAATATTTACTTATTTTAATATCTTACCTCTTTTCTTCAGATTGGGTTTATTTCTTAGCACAGAGCTTCGCAAGTCAAGTATAATACTATGCACTACAACAATAGATCTTCACATAAAGATTCTCTTTTCTTTTAGCTCCCATCAATCACAGTTTTAGGTCCCGGCAACGGAACCATTTGTTGGCACAGGGGCAGACCCAGGGTTCAAAGCTTCAACAATGCACCAAAAAAACCCTAACTACTGACCCTTTCGACAACACCTGCAAAGAAGATGAAGTCTCACCCGAGGTAGAGGCAGGGGGGGTTACAGGACTCAAGTGTCTGCAACCAGGCTGGGACACATATCTGTGATTATAACACTTCGCAGAGTACTTAGGTATAACACACATTAATTTATTATCTTTACTCACATCGCAGATCAAACCCTAAGTACAGATCAACGCAGTACCAATGACAAAATATACATTGCACTTAGCATCAAAAGTTAGATCTAACACATTCAGCATATGCAAAGCATTAAACATTCATAGATCTATCTATCATTCATAACATTCCATGCACTAAGCAGATTCACATTATAACATTATAACACAAAGAAAACCATCAACACAAGATTTATGTGGTTCACCCAAGCATGGGGCTACATCCACCAACTACTTCTTCTTATTTATTAGGATTCAATATCTTACATTCCTTTGCTCATGTGCACTAAGCCATATAGCTAAGCTTCGCACTGTACAGGTGATCTGTGCACTGCACACCATATCCACCTTCCAAAAATCAGGTCAAGGGATAGATCCAACTCCTCTATGAGGCATATAGCCTCACATACATGGCATGTTTGCAAAAATAAACTCAGAACTACTTGCATCTTGCACTTAGCTACATACTACTTCTTTCACTTAGCTACTTGCTACTTCGCTACTTCTAACTTACAATGTTTACTTATTTATACTTTTACAAAAAGGCCTAATCATGGGTAAACCCATGGGAAGACATCTCATAACCCATTACATAAACCCTAATGAGCCCTTTGTTGGGTCCATAAAACAAGTGAGATCCCATGATCTCATCTCTTCCCGGGTGCTCCATCTTCGACCAGCCTGTCAATGTCCAAAAAGTGGTCAATCCTAACCAATGTTTCCTCAAAACTTGTTCGAGGGCCAACAATCATTTTACTTGAAATATATTCAATTTGACCTGTATTGCAATGATCCATTTTAAATATTTAACTTTTCCTTTAAGTATGCATATATTTTTCCAACCGAAATAATGATGTCCTCGGAGTTTACCTGACCCTGCTATTTCATTCTTGAATATTAAATATTGAATATGAGAAGTACTCAACTTTGGTTAAATGCAGTTAAGACATATTTTCAAGTCATATATATGTGGGTTTCTCAATCTAAATTTTTTATGTATTGAATATGTAGTTGTAGATAGTAATTCATAGTTTTGGTGGAACATATTTGCCTATAATATATACATATAATCATCCAAAAAATGAAGAAAGTGTCTATCCATATCTTTCCTTGAGCCCCATTCATCTCATATTAATGTAAAAACTATTACTATGATAGCTCTCGATAATACTCGTGGGTTAAACTAAAATGCATGGCATATACTCAGTAAGTGAAAGCTACTCGTGTGTCACCCTGCTTCCTATGCACCCAATTATACTTGTAATGCTTATATAAAAAACGTAAGGGCGAGTATGACTACAAATAAAAGGGGAAGTTGAAAGAACTATTGATACTGTGGGAAGTACAAGTAAACATATCAGGGCTATGGATGCTTGCTAGCAGTGGGACTATGATTTTATGATACCAAGGAAACTTTGTCGAGGCTGTGGATGTCCGCTGACAGTGAAGAAATTCTAGGTACAAAGAGATGAGGAACACACTTAGGTATATGCCAAATTACAACTAAAATTCAAGGACTATGGTTAATTAATATGTTAATTAATTAATTTACCTCACTAATTGGATCACTAAAAAAGATAGGTTAGAAAACAAGTACTCACACTGGTGGATTATATCTTCCAAGAATTCAACATTATTGTAATACCCATAATTATGGAAATTCTCGCTACAATTTTAGTCTTGGACTTATCTTTAATATTCATATTTGAAGTTAAGGCCCTAGATTTCTAATGACTAAGATAACTAGTTCTTCCAGTGTGTCTCAATTTGTTGTGGCCACAACAACCCTCCTTCTCTTTTTCTTTTATAAGGAAAATAAAAGAATTCCCCTATTGATCTTAACCCTAAAAGCCTAAACTACCCTTACTTACAACATACATTACCGTTCTACTACTCACATAGACATGGATGTAGATAATTGAAAATTTCACTTCCTGGAGGAGTTTTTTGTTGATTGTATAATAATAGGATAATTTTTTTTGATATACCCTTCTCACTTTGGGAATTTGGCTTGAAAATATTTTGTTGGAATCCTTTCATCATTGATTATTGTTTTGGTACCTCACAGGAAATATTAATTGGTCACTTCTAGACTTATCATATATCTAAGGTTAAGTAGGGAGAATTATCTTTACAAGGTCACACATTCTCTCAAAGAAATTAAATAATCAACATCCTTTAATCAATTCAAGAAATCAATAACATGAAATCAAGCTATGAGAAAATGAGTAAATGATAACCATGGTAATATAATAGCCTAAATAAAGCTTCTCGGTTATTTAATTGATAGATATGACAACATTCACATTGGAACCACCAAAATTGATAATCATATTAGAGTTTTGGAATTCAAATGTGAAGTATATTTACTTTTAATAATTCTAATGGTTGAAGCATGATCTAATTCGGTTTTACTAGTTTGATCAACTCATATGTTTTTCCCAAATTCCAGGATGCTAAAGAATCCCTTAGTTTACATGAAATATAATGAGTTGTCCTAATTGGTTCACACCGGTTGATCTCAATTGAAGTGGACATATGACTATTCTCCCAAATCACAAAGTTGAAAGTTTTCATCCATGAACTTGAAGAATGTCCAATTGGATTATTTAATCTATTATGCTTTCTTCGTTACTTTATAAAAATGAATAATTCCTCTTGAATGGGATGCACTTCACAAATATATATCTTCTACTTATGTGGAGCATTCACGATAATCACATTACAACATATCTTCTTACTCTGGTATCCTTTCCAATTTCCTTATACCTAATGGGAATCACATGATATTAGCCATAGGGGCAGATATAGTGTTCAATATGCATGTTTAAAAATGAATATTGGGAAACGTTACTCTTCAATCTGTTGTATAAGTCATCTAAATGAGAACGTGTAACAATTTGGTCAGTTCCATTTTTTAGACCATAACCCACATCAACTTCGTGATATATAAGATGGGAATTTTTATGTTTAAAGGATTGTATCCATATTTCTTAAATATTCTAATATGGGGAATTCATGTTAATTTTGTGTTTCACTTTACATCAAAAACAAGGAAACTCTGAGTTTTGACAAGAAAATAGAGAATGAAGATATAAGGAGAAGACCTAAAATCCATAAGCTCAATAGATACTTCATTATTTATGTATAAACTTATGTGAATTCATATGCTCCAGATCTCCATTCTGATGAAAGACCAATGATGGAGCTATATCTTTCCTAGCTTGATTTTGTTTCAGTTTCAGATGATTCATTTAAACCTTAATATGTGAAAACACTTGATCTATTCCAAGAGATCAAGAGAGACCAAGAATAAATATGCATGCCATATACTCACTTTCTATTGGTTCTTTCTTTGCGGATTGCAATTTTTCTTCTTAATATAAGTTTACTACACCATTGAAATATGTGATCTCCGGGAATGCGAGTTTTCTCCAATGTAGAGACGTGATCATATCAATTGTAATATGTCCTCTTAACCCGCAAACCATATGAATGCAATATTTACCCTTTATGGGGTCATCCTAAAATCTTGATTGTGGAACCTTCTAGTGGCCCCAAAATCTGCACATCAAGAGGTCCCTACCATTACCAAGATCAACCTTACCAAAGTTCTAATTTTCTTTGCAACCCCACACTTCAACGTCTTAATTTTGAAAATCTTGCTATCATGTTATTGATGTTACTACAAAACATGGCGAGAACCTACTCATGGTGACATTCAATTGGAGTCACATGATTGATTTATGGTGTAACCTCCTGTGACCCGCAAGATGCAACCTTTGTGGGCTTCCACATTTGCAATGGAAACCTTTGTAGGAATAAAAGTTTGCAGAGGTGTTGAAAATATTGAATGTTTAAACTCCCATGAAATGCAAGCCGTAGGGCATGCTGAACCCACCTTTGTGGTTCTTACCTTTACCAAAAATAGATCTATCAAATTCCTAACCTGTCTCCAAAGCCCCATAAACCCGTAGGCCATAGACTGTGTTAAGAGACCTTTGTATGTTTTCTTGAACCAAACTAATAACACTAAGCTCAACATCTTCATATCCCCACAACCCACAACTATGAAGCTCCCAAATATGAACCCCACAATACTAATCCCTAAGCTCATCTCCACAAAACATATCAGTTCCACTTATCATTGGATGCCATATTTTAAAATCGGTGAAACATTCCACAAACCTATTTCTTGTTCCCATAAGCCTTTTCATAATTCATGGATGTCCTGCAATCCCATAATTTTACAATCAATAGTAAAATATTATTAAATACATATATCATCAAAGCAGGTATACCATATGTTTGTCAAAGTCAAACCACCATAAATTGATTGAAGTGCACAAACAATACAATATACCTGAATAAGTAAAGATTGAATTGTGTGAAATGTAAAGAATTTGTGCAATTTGATTTTAAAGATAATAACTATTTTTTTTATCTAGGTGGATGTTATTGTATTAATCGGTAAATGCTGACATAAATAGATCTCCCTAGATCCACCCGGAACTAGAACAAAACAGAACAAAATATAAGACTTTCCCTAAGCTCTAATTATTGAGTTTACTAGTTAACAAGAGATAGACAACATACCTTTTAAATGTCGTTTCTTCTTTCCATTTCCATCCTAGCTTCGTTCCAATGCTCCAAATATATTGAACTTGCAAGGGAACACAAGCCAACCAAAGTGAAAGCAATATAATATACTCAACAAGAACCTATGTATGTGATCAAGGAATCATACAATAAAACAATATTAGTTTTATGGGAAAGAAACATATCATTGTATTATAATGAGTAGAAAGTGGAGATTACAACCAAATCCTTGATGTCATAAGGTCCCCTTTCAATGGCCTTTTTCTCTAGCACACACACCTTTTCTCCAAAGCCTTTGAATGAAGAAGATCCATCATGTAGCTTGTAGAACTAAAGCAAAGATCCCAAGAAGAAGTAGAAACTCTCCATACAAATATTATTCTTTTCCATCAGATATCCCTCCTTATATAGTGTGAAAGAGAGATGGATTAGGAGATTAGGATGATTCCACCAAATCAGAGAAGCGAGTAAGATCCAAACCATTCGGAGGGCACCTCATCTTCTAGAAGATCCCCTTCTAGAAATTTAGTGAAGTTTGAATTTTCCTTATCTTTTGGCATCGTAGCACCCTAGGTATATTGCAGCCTGTGGAGATTTCATAGTCCATCTCTAGAGCAGGATGCAATGATCAGGGATCATTGCACCCCATGCATTTTGTAGGGTGTGACGACCTTTCTTAAAATGGTTTTTGAAAAGGGAAATCCAATCATTTTCCTCATGGAGAAAGACTCTTTTATCTTTTCTGGTAACATGAACACATGTTGTCAGTGGATCACTAGGGTGACCAAAATAAAGTGTAACAAAATTCCCCCCAAAGTATGAAGCCAAAACTTGTGACAACTGAAATACTTTGTAGAATGTGTGTGTTGAACAAGGAGTGCATCAACATAATAATATACCATTGTTTGAGGTAGGCATTCCCATACTCAGATTACAAAATGTCAAGTGAGTCATGGCCATTAAATATACACTATGGATCCATGCCATTATGAATTGGCATAGCCACCAGGAATACACTATGGATCTATGCTCTGAAAGGACTCAAATTAAAACATAGCCATGAGACATACAAAGTGGTCATATTTGTCAATACAAATCATGAATACTACACCGCAACCTGGACAAGAATGATGTGATTGAGGGTCTTCATTTCCATAGTCCCTAAGTACAAATATAACCATGTGATTATAGGTGTTGAAGTCGAACATAGTAGAAACCACTTGATTACCAGACAATGATGAGAACCGTTAACAAGTGAGAGGGAAATCACCATTGATGTCAATGACTCCCAAGGTACCATAGTACAATCCAACGAATGTGAATAAATGAGTTGAAGTTGAACACTCAATGGAATCTCTCAATCAAGGGTCAATGATGTGAACCCACTGTTGGAAGTGAAGAGACCTTCCATTGAGGCATGCAAGAACTAAGGTACTAAATGATTTATAAGTCTTGTTCCTAGATAATGAGTTGAAGTTGACAAGAAAAGACTCATCACAGGAGGGCCTTGATGTATCCCCCATCAATGACATGAAATAAATAACATATTTGAAGTAGATCAGAGTATGAATTTGTTTGGAACTGACTCAGGGAAGACCAACACGGTAGAATATTTATAACTGCAGATGGTCGACTCAATAAAAGGCTCATTTAGGTTGGACTTCTCTTGAACATATGAATGACACGACAATGGTCTCGGCAACATTGACTCAAGGAGGACCCAACATATGAATTTGTGGATGGTAAAATGAGAGACAAATGGATTTCCCAACCTAGATAGTTCAAGAGTGACTATTACTGCCACTAACATGAATACAGAGACACATTTCTATCCCAATTTTTCCCCCACCATTTCTGGCAAGTACTTCTTTATTTTTACGCAAGCTTGAGGAGGATAAAATATGCTTGTTGATGTAATCTCATCCTTCGGATGAGTCCCTCATACTATTTTTAATGAACCCTAAGAAGAAGTGGTTCAATCCCATACGGGTCTTTCGATGTTTGTTTAACGAGTCCAAAGAGAGAAAACTCAAGGGTTTTTCATGTTTAGAGAGTCTAAAAAACAATTAAAGATAACTCCATCAGTTCATTTTTCATAAATTAATTAGATGAGACCAAAAAAGTGATAACCTATTGCTCATCAAATGTTTTCTTCAAATACTTTTACGAGCGTGAAAAGAACAAGGTCGCTTGACAATCATTTCATTTTTATGGAGTGTGAAAAGAGCTTAAAGAATACTCCATAGGGTTCATTTTTTGTGTCACCTTTATGAGTTTGAAAAAATGACAAAATACTTCTCGATTAC
This sequence comes from Picea engelmannii, assembly GCA_009831015.1. NCBI lineage: Eukaryota > Viridiplantae > Streptophyta > Pinopsida > Pinales > Pinaceae > Picea > Picea engelmannii. Next base: position 1,943,753 of record ML776964.1, read on the forward strand.
ATTCTCATGGTTTAATGAGCGTGAGAAAGAATCAAGACTTGCTCAAAGTTTTTCTTGAAAAACCCTAAAAGGATCTGTACATGTGACAAATGTTTAAAAACAAACCAAAAAGAGGACCCTTGTTCCAACGTTTCACTCCTAGACTTTTCTATCTGCAAAAATTAACCACTTGTAAAGTTGTTAGGACTTTAGGGTTTAGATGAAGCATATACAATATTATAATATACAAATTATAAGTAATAAAACTCAATAAAATAGGTAAAAAACATATTTCACTATTGCATTTGTAACTTCGCCCAAACATTTGCTCCAAACCCCTTTTTTACCTTGATTTTCAACTGTGGATTGTGGAGTGCATGACTGATCATTCCACGAATCGTCTCCATAGAAAAGGTAATTTTCATTTCCTTCATCTTTCCATGGATTAAAATTTGATTTTTAATGGTTAAAAATGTGCTTTTGGGTTGATTTTTTGAGGTTACCCGAGCATTGAGGTCATCGTAGGCACCCTATATCAGGGCTTGCAATGATCTAGAATCATCGAAGTTGATCCTAATGCTAGGGTGAGACAAATACACATTGTGAAAATGCATAGGCCTATGACGATCGAAACCCAAAAGTTTTAAAATATGAATCTACCAAAAAAACCATCCAGGAAAGAAAATTTTGATGCTAATCTCTTTTTTTGGTTCCTTGGCAAGTCTTCCACAGTCAAAATGTTGGAATGGTGTGAAAGAGAGAATGAGGAGGACCTCGTCGGGAATGACCCAGGAACAATGATGGACCTCCGACAGTGTGGGTTGTTGAAATTCTTCAAGATTTAGGGCATGAGGGCCCTGTTGAGACTCCTTGAGTACCTAGTTCACATGTGGGATGTGAACGAGAAGGCATTTCATGTGGGTTCCCACACACTCACCATAGATACCAAGGATATATACTTCCTAACATGACTATCTTGTTGAGGATCCCGAGTAACACTTAGAAGTAGCAGGGGAGGCAGTGAGCCTATGAACCACTACATTAGTGAAAATTGTGTGTCGAGTACCCAGAAACATAACGGTAAAGTCACTATTAGAGATGTCTGAGACTTGCCTCTACAGACCATCCTTTATACTATCACATGCATGGCAGGGCATGCAGCTCCCCACATGGGTCTATAGAGCTATTTTCAGTATGCACTAGAGTATATGGAGCCCTGAGTCTTCAAATGGTGCGAAGGGGTTCTTAAAAGTATGAAAAAACAATTGGCCAAGTGCATAAGTGGCGGGTTGATATAGTTCAGATACAGTTCTATTTTGGTATCCTTCTTCCTAGAGAGGGTCCTAGGTTTATGCTTGCAGGTAGAGTTGGGTATACCTTCTCCACAGGATCTGAGAATGAAGAGGTGGGTAGGCCTCATGGCCCGACATGAAACTAGTCCCATTGTTAGGTATAACGCTGTCTTCTTCGAGTTGTTGAGGACTCAAATTCTCATGGTCGACGATTATGAATATTTCGGGTTAGACTTCAGCAGATATCCAGACCTAGCTCTTCCTGAAGGTTCCCAATGGGGGGACATAGGTAAGAAGGAATTTTTTTTATATGATGTTTTTATTTTATTTTTAATGATATAAAATGTTTTTATGTTGTTTATCCAACAACTAATTGAGTGCTCTTCGATGATCCAGATGTAGGACCTTATCATCCTCTAGGTTCATCCCCTATCTAGAGGCAAGGGGAGAGAGGTGTCATAGCAGGAATATTCGTTGTCGACTTGGAGACCATAGACCAAAATATGGAGGGACTCACAATGAATATCCCATATGCCTCTATAGATGATATTCTGAGGAATTACCAACGCCACATAGTGGGCGTGTATGCTTCCATCGATCGACTACTCCGTAGAGTATCAAGGGTAGTCATGTGTTATAGCGAGCAACATGCTTGATGCTCTATTGTATATGAATCCATGTGCTTCACATTTTTTGATATTTTGTTCTTCAGACAAAAACACTTTTTGTAAAATTTTATCATTATTAATATGAATCTCCTACCGACTTACTTGTTTTGTGTACAAAATTGTGATTGGATTTTATAAATGTCTCAAATTTTTGTCTAAAACATAATTAGTCAATGCATCTGTTAATGTATTTAGAAATCTAGGAATGTGTTGATATTCAATGTAATCAAAATGACATTCCAAGAGGCGAATTCGTAAATATACCCTTAACAAAGTAGGACTCTGGATGGAATAAACATTACTCAATTGCAAGACCACTCACTGTGAATCTAGTCATATAATAAGATGGTGGATTCAAAGTGAAACAATGTTGGTCAATAATTCGATGACTACACTATATTCCATGGTATTGTTGGTTGCACGACCAAGGCAGAAATCATATAGGCTGATCAATTCATCCGTAGGTGCATAGATTTCCTAAGTTGCAGATGCTAGCTTTTGAGTACTGCGACTAGCGCCATCAGTGAAGCCAATGTAGGGTAGTGAAGACACTGACATCTTGAAACCAATAACAATTCAAGGTAAGCAGTCAAAAGGTGGAACCAAACAATGAAAAAGCACACAAGAGTATGATACACTAAAAATACACAACACTCATGCAAAAATGACTTAAGCATAGTACTTCTTCAAGTAAAGCCCATTTCTGGGTTCACTCAAAGGAACTCCATCATAATATACCATCTCATAAGCTCCCTTCTCCAACACTCATTTCACAATAAAGGACCCCACCACATGGGCTCGTATTTATCAGCCCCTAGTAAATCACGATCTTGCTCGTAAAGAAGAACTAGATCACCTTCAAAAAAAACATGTGGCTTAACATGCTTGTCATTTTGGGCTTTAACATGTTTTTTCTGGGTTTCAATAACTAAGGCAGCATCGTGACACGTTTCGTTTAATTGCATCAAATACAAAAGACGTTCTTCCTTAGTAGAGGTGTTAGGGAGATGTTCGATGACTAGTTTCAAAGATGGTATCTCACATTCAATGGACAATATTGTTTCAATACCATATACCAACTGGAAAGGTGTGAATCTCATGGAAGACTTAACAGATGTCTGATAGGCCCATAATGCTAAGAAAAACATCGTGTGTCAATTTGACTTATGAATTCCTACCATTCGTCGAAGCATAGTAGTGTGAAATTTTTTGATTGCTTCAACCAAGCCATTGGCTTATGGATAATAGGGGGTTGAGTTTTCATGGCGAAAACCCAAATTTTCATTAAGTTAGGACATCATAAAATTTCAAAAATGAATACCATGATGAGTAACGATGGATTGAGGGACACCAAATCTAGTAATGATATGATTGAATATCAATAAAGATGTAGTTTTCCCAGTATTATCAAATGTAGGCATATCCTCGACCCATTTAGTGAAATAATCCAAAGCTACAATAATGTATCCATGCCCCCCAGCCGAGTGATGGTTACATGTCATGAAGTGAATGCTCCATTTAGCAAACAAACCAACAAAAACTACAATGTGAAGAGGAGTAGAGTGTGATCAGATCTTATTGTTATAATTTTGAAAACCGTGGCATTTCTGGATGACAGTAATGCAATCCTTAAACAATGAAGGAAAAAAATAACCAACTTGTAAGATATTTTGGGCAGTGACATACCCAGACATATGACTGCCACATGCTAGAGAGTGACAGTGATTCAAAGGTTTCTCAGCTTCATCGTAAGTGAGACATCATCAAAATATGGAATCAATACCACGATGGTAAAGGGTATCACGAGGATGATGTATTGATGGGCTTGATATCATCTACGATGACGATCTGTACTAGAAAGATTAGATAGGAAAGTTTGAGTCTGGAGATAGATGATGATATCTTTGTACCATACATCATCAGAACTGATCAGAAAGAGGGATTCATTAGGTCACATATCAATTCGGCAAAAACCAAAGACTTCTTTAACTTGGAGCGTTCAAACTCCAAGTCAAACTCCTAGAGAATAACTATCCATTTGAAGTAATTCCCCCCCAACAATTGTTGAGCACGGATATGTTGCATGGGGTTGTTGTCATAAATAACTGTGGTTCTACGTAATAATATGTAGTGATGAAAACATTGAACAACTTGAACAGCTACCAAGGCCAGTTTCTCCACATATAAATATTTGGCTTCAGTAGTCATGAGACTCCGACTCAAATAGTATATCACATGTTCGTCGTGTGAACCATCCTCTTGGACTAAAACCATAGCAATGGTAGAGTCCGAAGAAACTAAGTACAGGAAATAATCTCGGCTATAGTTAGGGGGAAACAATAGTGGTGTACGGGTTAAGGCAATTTTCAAATCCTTAAAAGATTTGTTTGCAATATCGTCCCATACAAAATCGTAACCTTTCTTGAGGAGTTGAGTGAATCCTTTCATTAATTCAGCATAATTGGGAATGAATTGAGGTAAAATGTTTGCCTTCCCTTGCAAACTTTGGAGATGGTGTAGCGTGGAAGGAGGAGGTAGATTAAGAATAGCCTCAACCTTCAAGGGGTCTCCCTGAATCCCATGTATAGACACAATAAAACCAAGAAGTCGGTTGGATTCCACACAAAAAACACATTTGTGCAGATTCAAACGTATGCAATAATAAAGACAACATAGGAAAATGGCCCATAAATGTGTTGAGTGATCTTGATGACGCATGGAATGTGCCAGTAGATCGTCAATATAGGGTTGTATGATGTTCTTAATTTCATGAAAAGCGTAAGACATAACGCGTTGAAAGGTCGCACCAACAATTTTGAGACCAAAGGGTAGTTTCCGGTAGGCGAAGGTTCCCCAAGAGAAATAAAAGTAGTCTTGTGTTGATCCGCTGGTAAAATATTAATTTGATTATAGCAGGAGAAACTGTCCATTAAGGAGAATATTTCACTCCCGGCACAGTCATCAACAATCTATTCAACAAAAGGGGTTGGATAATTTTCCTTGGGACAAGCTTTATTTATATCCCTATAATCTACACAAACGTGGATCGTGCCTTGTTTCTTATTTATCGGAACAAGATTGGATACCCAATCAGTCAAATCCACAGGATAGGATAGACAAAGCCAGCTTTAAGAATTTTTTCAACTTCAAGCTTGATAGTAGCAACTTTATGTGGATGTACTGGGTGAAGTCTCTGCCGAATGGTTTTAGTATCCGGATAAGTCTTAATCTCCTGCACAACAATATCAAGATCAATACTCGACATTTCTTCATAACTCCAGGTGAAAACGTTATGAAATTATTGAAAAAGGGATTTATAAGTGCCAACCTCATTAGTAGAACATGAGGCACCGATATGAAAATTTTCCATAACTCCAGGTTTAATTGATATGTCAAGAGGAACAATAGGTGAAATATTACTCAATTTCCCTTCATACAAAACATCATGTGTTGACTCAGGAACAGAAGAAATATAAACAATGGTTGACGAAGTTGAAATCCATTGGTATCTCTCTATGGTATCATGTTCTAGGAAGAGAATAGAATGATGATGCCCATCGTCCCATGGAGTATCTTCCATAGAAATGATTGACATGATCATCTCATCAGTAGGAAATATCACGTGAAA
>ML776964.1:1955835-1970245 GCA_009831015.1 Picea engelmannii
GTTTAAAAATGAATATTGGGAAACGTTACTCTTCAATCTGTTGTATAAGTCATCTAAATGAGAACGTGTAACAATTTGGTCAGTTCCATTTTTTAGACCATAACCCACATCAACTTCGTGATATATAAGATGGGAATTTTTATGTTTAAAGGATTGTATCCATATTTCTTAAATATTCTAATATGGGGAATTCATGTTAATTTTGTGTTTCACTTTACATCAAAAACAAGGAAACTCTGAGTTTTGACAAGAAAATAGAGAATGAAGATATAAGGAGAAGACCTAAAATCCATAAGCTCAATAGATACTTCATTATTTATGTATAAACTTATGTGAATTCATATGCTCCAGATCTCCATTCTGATGAAAGACCAATGATGGAGCTATATCTTTCCTAGCTTGATTTTGTTTCAGTTTCAGATGATTCATTTAAACCTTAATATGTGAAAACACTTGATCTATTCCAAGAGATCAAGAGAGACCAAGAATAAATATGCATGCCATATACTCACTTTCTATTGGTTCTTTCTTTGCGGATTGCAATTTTTCTTCTTAATATAAGTTTACTACACCATTGAAATATGTGATCTCCGGGAATGCGAGTTTTCTCCAATGTAGAGACGTGATCATATCAATTGTAATATGTCCTCTTAACCCGCAAACCATATGAATGCAATATTTACCCTTTATGGGGTCATCCTAAAATCTTGATTGTGGAACCTTCTAGTGGCCCCAAAATCTGCACATCAAGAGGTCCCTACCATTACCAAGATCAACCTTACCAAAGTTCTAATTTTCTTTGCAACCCCACACTTCAACGTCTTAATTTTGAAAATCTTGCTATCATGTTATTGATGTTACTACAAAACATGGCGAGAACCTACTCATGGTGACATTCAATTGGAGTCACATGATTGATTTATGGTGTAACCTCCTGTGACCCGCAAGATGCAACCTTTGTGGGCTTCCACATTTGCAATGGAAACCTTTGTAGGAATAAAAGTTTGCAGAGGTGTTGAAAATATTGAATGTTTAAACTCCCATGAAATGCAAGCCGTAGGGCATGCTGAACCCACCTTTGTGGTTCTTACCTTTACCAAAAATAGATCTATCAAATTCCTAACCTGTCTCCAAAGCCCCATAAACCCGTAGGCCATAGACTGTGTTAAGAGACCTTTGTATGTTTTCTTGAACCAAACTAATAACACTAAGCTCAACATCTTCATATCCCCACAACCCACAACTATGAAGCTCCCAAATATGAACCCCACAATACTAATCCCTAAGCTCATCTCCACAAAACATATCAGTTCCACTTATCATTGGATGCCATATTTTAAAATCGGTGAAACATTCCACAAACCTATTTCTTGTTCCCATAAGCCTTTTCATAATTCATGGATGTCCTGCAATCCCATAATTTTACAATCAATAGTAAAATATTATTAAATACATATATCATCAAAGCAGGTATACCATATGTTTGTCAAAGTCAAACCACCATAAATTGATTGAAGTGCACAAACAATACAATATACCTGAATAAGTAAAGATTGAATTGTGTGAAATGTAAAGAATTTGTGCAATTTGATTTTAAAGATAATAACTATTTTTTTTATCTAGGTGGATGTTATTGTATTAATCGGTAAATGCTGACATAAATAGATCTCCCTAGATCCACCCGGAACTAGAACAAAACAGAACAAAATATAAGACTTTCCCTAAGCTCTAATTATTGAGTTTACTAGTTAACAAGAGATAGACAACATACCTTTTAAATGTCGTTTCTTCTTTCCATTTCCATCCTAGCTTCGTTCCAATGCTCCAAATATATTGAACTTGCAAGGGAACACAAGCCAACCAAAGTGAAAGCAATATAATATACTCAACAAGAACCTATGTATGTGATCAAGGAATCATACAATAAAACAATATTAGTTTTATGGGAAAGAAACATATCATTGTATTATAATGAGTAGAAAGTGGAGATTACAACCAAATCCTTGATGTCATAAGGTCCCCTTTCAATGGCCTTTTTCTCTAGCACACACACCTTTTCTCCAAAGCCTTTGAATGAAGAAGATCCATCATGTAGCTTGTAGAACTAAAGCAAAGATCCCAAGAAGAAGTAGAAACTCTCCATACAAATATTATTCTTTTCCATCAGATATCCCTCCTTATATAGTGTGAAAGAGAGATGGATTAGGAGATTAGGATGATTCCACCAAATCAGAGAAGCGAGTAAGATCCAAACCATTCGGAGGGCACCTCATCTTCTAGAAGATCCCCTTCTAGAAATTTAGTGAAGTTTGAATTTTCCTTATCTTTTGGCATCGTAGCACCCTAGGTATATTGCAGCCTGTGGAGATTTCATAGTCCATCTCTAGAGCAGGATGCAATGATCAGGGATCATTGCACCCCATGCATTTTGTAGGGTGTGACGACCTTTCTTAAAATGGTTTTTGAAAAGGGAAATCCAATCATTTTCCTCATGGAGAAAGACTCTTTTATCTTTTCTGGTAACATGAACACATGTTGTCAGTGGATCACTAGGGTGACCAAAATAAAGTGTAACAAAATTCCCCCCAAAGTATGAAGCCAAAACTTGTGACAACTGAAATACTTTGTAGAATGTGTGTGTTGAACAAGGAGTGCATCAACATAATAATATACCATTGTTTGAGGTAGGCATTCCCATACTCAGATTACAAAATGTCAAGTGAGTCATGGCCATTAAATATACACTATGGATCCATGCCATTATGAATTGGCATAGCCACCAGGAATACACTATGGATCTATGCTCTGAAAGGACTCAAATTAAAACATAGCCATGAGACATACAAAGTGGTCATATTTGTCAATACAAATCATGAATACTACACCGCAACCTGGACAAGAATGATGTGATTGAGGGTCTTCATTTCCATAGTCCCTAAGTACAAATATAACCATGTGATTATAGGTGTTGAAGTCGAACATAGTAGAAACCACTTGATTACCAGACAATGATGAGAACCGTTAACAAGTGAGAGGGAAATCACCATTGATGTCAATGACTCCCAAGGTACCATAGTACAATCCAACGAATGTGAATAAATGAGTTGAAGTTGAACACTCAATGGAATCTCTCAATCAAGGGTCAATGATGTGAACCCACTGTTGGAAGTGAAGAGACCTTCCATTGAGGCATGCAAGAACTAAGGTACTAAATGATTTATAAGTCTTGTTCCTAGATAATGAGTTGAAGTTGACAAGAAAAGACTCATCACAGGAGGGCCTTGATGTATCCCCCATCAATGACATGAAATAAATAACATATTTGAAGTAGATCAGAGTATGAATTTGTTTGGAACTGACTCAGGGAAGACCAACACGGTAGAATATTTATAACTGCAGATGGTCGACTCAATAAAAGGCTCATTTAGGTTGGACTTCTCTTGAACATATGAATGACACGACAATGGTCTCGGCAACATTGACTCAAGGAGGACCCAACATATGAATTTGTGGATGGTAAAATGAGAGACAAATGGATTTCCCAACCTAGATAGTTCAAGAGTGACTATTACTGCCACTAACATGAATACAGAGACACATTTCTATCCCAATTTTTCCCCCACCATTTCTGGCAAGTACTTCTTTATTTTTACGCAAGCTTGAGGAGGATAAAATATGCTTGTTGATGTAATCTCATCCTTCGGATGAGTCCCTCATACTATTTTTAATGAACCCTAAGAAGAAGTGGTTCAATCCCATACGGGTCTTTCGATGTTTGTTTAACGAGTCCAAAGAGAGAAAACTCAAGGGTTTTTCATGTTTAGAGAGTCTAAAAAACAATTAAAGATAACTCCATCAGTTCATTTTTCATAAATTAATTAGATGAGACCAAAAAAGTGATAACCTATTGCTCATCAAATGTTTTCTTCAAATACTTTTACGAGCGTGAAAAGAACAAGGTCGCTTGACAATCATTTCATTTTTATGGAGTGTGAAAAGAGCTTAAAGAATACTCCATAGGGTTCATTTTTTGTGTCACCTTTATGAGTTTGAAAAAATGACAAAATACTTCTCGATTACATTCTCATGGTTTAATGAGCGTGAGAAAGAATCAAGACTTGCTCAAAGTTTTTCTTGAAAAACCCTAAAAGGATCTGTACATGTGACAAATGTTTAAAAACAAACCAAAAAGAGGACCCTTGTTCCAACGTTTCACTCCTAGACTTTTCTATCTGCAAAAATTAACCACTTGTAAAGTTGTTAGGACTTTAGGGTTTAGATGAAGCATATACAATATTATAATATACAAATTATAAGTAATAAAACTCAATAAAATAGGTAAAAAACATATTTCACTATTGCATTTGTAACTTCGCCCAAACATTTGCTCCAAACCCCTTTTTTACCTTGATTTTCAACTGTGGATTGTGGAGTGCATGACTGATCATTCCACGAATCGTCTCCATAGAAAAGGTAATTTTCATTTCCTTCATCTTTCCATGGATTAAAATTTGATTTTTAATGGTTAAAAATGTGCTTTTGGGTTGATTTTTTGAGGTTACCCGAGCATTGAGGTCATCGTAGGCACCCTATATCAGGGCTTGCAATGATCTAGAATCATCGAAGTTGATCCTAATGCTAGGGTGAGACAAATACACATTGTGAAAATGCATAGGCCTATGACGATCGAAACCCAAAAGTTTTAAAATATGAATCTACCAAAAAAACCATCCAGGAAAGAAAATTTTGATGCTAATCTCTTTTTTTGGTTCCTTGGCAAGTCTTCCACAGTCAAAATGTTGGAATGGTGTGAAAGAGAGAATGAGGAGGACCTCGTCGGGAATGACCCAGGAACAATGATGGACCTCCGACAGTGTGGGTTGTTGAAATTCTTCAAGATTTAGGGCATGAGGGCCCTGTTGAGACTCCTTGAGTACCTAGTTCACATGTGGGATGTGAACGAGAAGGCATTTCATGTGGGTTCCCACACACTCACCATAGATACCAAGGATATATACTTCCTAACATGACTATCTTGTTGAGGATCCCGAGTAACACTTAGAAGTAGCAGGGGAGGCAGTGAGCCTATGAACCACTACATTAGTGAAAATTGTGTGTCGAGTACCCAGAAACATAACGGTAAAGTCACTATTAGAGATGTCTGAGACTTGCCTCTACAGACCATCCTTTATACTATCACATGCATGGCAGGGCATGCAGCTCCCCACATGGGTCTATAGAGCTATTTTCAGTATGCACTAGAGTATATGGAGCCCTGAGTCTTCAAATGGTGCGAAGGGGTTCTTAAAAGTATGAAAAAACAATTGGCCAAGTGCATAAGTGGCGGGTTGATATAGTTCAGATACAGTTCTATTTTGGTATCCTTCTTCCTAGAGAGGGTCCTAGGTTTATGCTTGCAGGTAGAGTTGGGTATACCTTCTCCACAGGATCTGAGAATGAAGAGGTGGGTAGGCCTCATGGCCCGACATGAAACTAGTCCCATTGTTAGGTATAACGCTGTCTTCTTCGAGTTGTTGAGGACTCAAATTCTCATGGTCGACGATTATGAATATTTCGGGTTAGACTTCAGCAGATATCCAGACCTAGCTCTTCCTGAAGGTTCCCAATGGGGGGACATAGGTAAGAAGGAATTTTTTTTATATGATGTTTTTATTTTATTTTTAATGATATAAAATGTTTTTATGTTGTTTATCCAACAACTAATTGAGTGCTCTTCGATGATCCAGATGTAGGACCTTATCATCCTCTAGGTTCATCCCCTATCTAGAGGCAAGGGGAGAGAGGTGTCATAGCAGGAATATTCGTTGTCGACTTGGAGACCATAGACCAAAATATGGAGGGACTCACAATGAATATCCCATATGCCTCTATAGATGATATTCTGAGGAATTACCAACGCCACATAGTGGGCGTGTATGCTTCCATCGATCGACTACTCCGTAGAGTATCAAGGGTAGTCATGTGTTATAGCGAGCAACATGCTTGATGCTCTATTGTATATGAATCCATGTGCTTCACATTTTTTGATATTTTGTTCTTCAGACAAAAACACTTTTTGTAAAATTTTATCATTATTAATATGAATCTCCTACCGACTTACTTGTTTTGTGTACAAAATTGTGATTGGATTTTATAAATGTCTCAAATTTTTGTCTAAAACATAATTAGTCAATGCATCTGTTAATGTATTTAGAAATCTAGGAATGTGTTGATATTCAATGTAATCAAAATGACATTCCAAGAGGCGAATTCGTAAATATACCCTTAACAAAGTAGGACTCTGGATGGAATAAACATTACTCAATTGCAAGACCACTCACTGTGAATCTAGTCATATAATAAGATGGTGGATTCAAAGTGAAACAATGTTGGTCAATAATTCGATGACTACACTATATTCCATGGTATTGTTGGTTGCACGACCAAGGCAGAAATCATATAGGCTGATCAATTCATCCGTAGGTGCATAGATTTCCTAAGTTGCAGATGCTAGCTTTTGAGTACTGCGACTAGCGCCATCAGTGAAGCCAATGTAGGGTAGTGAAGACACTGACATCTTGAAACCAATAACAATTCAAGGTAAGCAGTCAAAAGGTGGAACCAAACAATGAAAAAGCACACAAGAGTATGATACACTAAAAATACACAACACTCATGCAAAAATGACTTAAGCATAGTACTTCTTCAAGTAAAGCCCATTTCTGGGTTCACTCAAAGGAACTCCATCATAATATACCATCTCATAAGCTCCCTTCTCCAACACTCATTTCACAATAAAGGACCCCACCACATGGGCTCGTATTTATCAGCCCCTAGTAAATCACGATCTTGCTCGTAAAGAAGAACTAGATCACCTTCAAAAAAAACATGTGGCTTAACATGCTTGTCATTTTGGGCTTTAACATGTTTTTTCTGGGTTTCAATAACTAAGGCAGCATCGTGACACGTTTCGTTTAATTGCATCAAATACAAAAGACGTTCTTCCTTAGTAGAGGTGTTAGGGAGATGTTCGATGACTAGTTTCAAAGATGGTATCTCACATTCAATGGACAATATTGTTTCAATACCATATACCAACTGGAAAGGTGTGAATCTCATGGAAGACTTAACAGATGTCTGATAGGCCCATAATGCTAAGAAAAACATCGTGTGTCAATTTGACTTATGAATTCCTACCATTCGTCGAAGCATAGTAGTGTGAAATTTTTTGATTGCTTCAACCAAGCCATTGGCTTATGGATAATAGGGGGTTGAGTTTTCATGGCGAAAACCCAAATTTTCATTAAGTTAGGACATCATAAAATTTCAAAAATGAATACCATGATGAGTAACGATGGATTGAGGGACACCAAATCTAGTAATGATATGATTGAATATCAATAAAGATGTAGTTTTCCCAGTATTATCAAATGTAGGCATATCCTCGACCCATTTAGTGAAATAATCCAAAGCTACAATAATGTATCCATGCCCCCCAGCCGAGTGATGGTTACATGTCATGAAGTGAATGCTCCATTTAGCAAACAAACCAACAAAAACTACAATGTGAAGAGGAGTAGAGTGTGATCAGATCTTATTGTTATAATTTTGAAAACCGTGGCATTTCTGGATGACAGTAATGCAATCCTTAAACAATGAAGGAAAAAAATAACCAACTTGTAAGATATTTTGGGCAGTGACATACCCAGACATATGACTGCCACATGCTAGAGAGTGACAGTGATTCAAAGGTTTCTCAGCTTCATCGTAAGTGAGACATCATCAAAATATGGAATCAATACCACGATGGTAAAGGGTATCACGAGGATGATGTATTGATGGGCTTGATATCATCTACGATGACGATCTGTACTAGAAAGATTAGATAGGAAAGTTTGAGTCTGGAGATAGATGATGATATCTTTGTACCATACATCATCAGAACTGATCAGAAAGAGGGATTCATTAGGTCACATATCAATTCGGCAAAAACCAAAGACTTCTTTAACTTGGAGCGTTCAAACTCCAAGTCAAACTCCTAGAGAATAACTATCCATTTGAAGTAATTCCCCCCCAACAATTGTTGAGCACGGATATGTTGCATGGGGTTGTTGTCATAAATAACTGTGGTTCTACGTAATAATATGTAGTGATGAAAACATTGAACAACTTGAACAGCTACCAAGGCCAGTTTCTCCACATATAAATATTTGGCTTCAGTAGTCATGAGACTCCGACTCAAATAGTATATCACATGTTCGTCGTGTGAACCATCCTCTTGGACTAAAACCATAGCAATGGTAGAGTCCGAAGAAACTAAGTACAGGAAATAATCTCGGCTATAGTTAGGGGGAAACAATAGTGGTGTACGGGTTAAGGCAATTTTCAAATCCTTAAAAGATTTGTTTGCAATATCGTCCCATACAAAATCGTAACCTTTCTTGAGGAGTTGAGTGAATCCTTTCATTAATTCAGCATAATTGGGAATGAATTGAGGTAAAATGTTTGCCTTCCCTTGCAAACTTTGGAGATGGTGTAGCGTGGAAGGAGGAGGTAGATTAAGAATAGCCTCAACCTTCAAGGGGTCTCCCTGAATCCCATGTATAGACACAATAAAACCAAGAAGTCGGTTGGATTCCACACAAAAAACACATTTGTGCAGATTCAAACGTATGCAATAATAAAGACAACATAGGAAAATGGCCCATAAATGTGTTGAGTGATCTTGATGACGCATGGAATGTGCCAGTAGATCGTCAATATAGGGTTGTATGATGTTCTTAATTTCATGAAAAGCGTAAGACATAACGCGTTGAAAGGTCGCACCAACAATTTTGAGACCAAAGGGTAGTTTCCGGTAGGCGAAGGTTCCCCAAGAGAAATAAAAGTAGTCTTGTGTTGATCCGCTGGTAAAATATTAATTTGATTATAGCAGGAGAAACTGTCCATTAAGGAGAATATTTCACTCCCGGCACAGTCATCAACAATCTATTCAACAAAAGGGGTTGGATAATTTTCCTTGGGACAAGCTTTATTTATATCCCTATAATCTACACAAACGTGGATCGTGCCTTGTTTCTTATTTATCGGAACAAGATTGGATACCCAATCAGTCAAATCCACAGGATAGGATAGACAAAGCCAGCTTTAAGAATTTTTTCAACTTCAAGCTTGATAGTAGCAACTTTATGTGGATGTACTGGGTGAAGTCTCTGCCGAATGGTTTTAGTATCCGGATAAGTCTTAATCTCCTGCACAACAATATCAAGATCAATACTCGACATTTCTTCATAACTCCAGGTGAAAACGTTATGAAATTATTGAAAAAGGGATTTATAAGTGCCAACCTCATTAGTAGAACATGAGGCACCGATATGAAAATTTTCCATAACTCCAGGTTTAATTGATATGTCAAGAGGAACAATAGGTGAAATATTACTCAATTTCCCTTCATACAAAACATCATGTGTTGACTCAGGAACAGAAGAAATATAAACAATGGTTGACGAAGTTGAAATCCATTGGTATCTCTCTATGGTATCATGTTCTAGGAAGAGAATAGAATGATGATGCCCATCGTCCCATGGAGTATCTTCCATAGAAATGATTGACATGATCATCTCATCAGTAGGAAATATCACGTGAAACGGATCCGGAGATGTATCATAGAGAGAAGGAGGAGAAGGAGTTTCTGATTGAATAGCTTGATAAGTGGATTCTACCGGACTTAAAGGCATATTGTCACCATAATGAAGATAATCACCAGAGCTAGGTTCTATACATTGTTCATATGACTCAGGGGTTTCATGAACAATGGTTGAGATCATGTTAATTGAAGCGAAAAAAAGAGGACTATCAAGTGGTGGAATAGGAAATGTACCCATCAAGGTGGAATCTTTTAAAAGACCCACACCGACATTCTCATAACCTGGAGGTGTCTTCGAAATAAAAGAGATGTTTCCAGTATGGGAATCATAATTAAAGAATTTCATTTGGTCAATAGTAATAACCTTTCATTGGTGTGGGAAACATAACACACAGAAAAGGGTAGACACAACTGCGTGCATGGAATCAATCCAACTATGGCCAAGTAGAAGATTATAATCAAGAGGTGCATCAAAGACCTCAACCTCGACATTGGCCGATTTACCTTCTAACATGATAGACAACGAAGGAAGAACATCATAAGGTTTAAAACATGTACCATTGAAGGAATTAAGAGTATTTTGTGACTCAATAAGGGAAGGAGAACCAATATCTTTCCAACAAGTAACGGACATAATGCAAGTTGAGGCTCCTTCATCAATAATGGTTCTACAAATATTTTTGTTTTTACAACAACTTGGATCTGAAATCCCAATTGAGGAGGAAGCCTTGGAATATGGTCTTCCAAGTCAAATATTATCAAATTGGTATCGGTGGGATCAATTCCACCAATATTCTTTAACAATTCCTTCCATTGAGTACGACAACTTTGAAGGACTTCTAGAGCCGACATCTCAGAGGGTGCTTGTGAAAGGTCTTCTACAATACTATAATTTTGGACAACACATGCGTGAGGATTAAATGAAGACTTTCGAACAACTCCCTTGGGAGGAGGACGAAGAAATGTATCAAGACCCATTCATTCAATATGAAGAGGACTGTTTGGAGGTGAAGTTTGGGGAGGAGGTTGAACCAACGAAGGTGGTATATCATCAACTTTCTCTTTCGACGGAGAATAATCTTTGGCTCGAGTTGCAACTGCAACTTTGTTCTTCTTGGAGTCACCAGTACACATAAGGACATAAGATGAGGTAGAAGAAGAAGGTTGGTCATGAATAACTAATTGTGCCTATTGTTGAGAAGGAAACGGTTGTGACAAGATGGAAGGTGTGGAAGGTTTCCCAGTCCCTTGCAGGAACTTAGTAACCTCGACGCATCATGGAAAATATTTCGTATAATGATCATCACCACAAATAATGCAAGGGTAACGAGGTTTACATTTATCTTTCTCATCAGCAGGCTGCGTTTTGGACTTCTTAGATTGTTGAGTAGTATTTTTTTCCTCTTTATTCTTACCCTTCCCTTTATTTTTATTTTTATTTTTACGGGTAGGTGTAGATTGAACCGAATTAACTTCAGAGGTATTACCAAATGAAGGAGTAGGAGAAGGAGTATTTGGTACATTAGGAGAAGTAGACTTGGGATTGGTATGATTAGTGTGTGAATACTGAGTCTCAGCATGAAAAGTGCCAATCACACCATCAACAACATGAGAAGTTGTTGGAGGTGTTGGGGTAGGATTCGTAGAAGGATGAGGAGCGTCAATGATCAAGTCATAAAGTGTGCCCATTTGTGAGTAAACGAGATATAGATACTGATCATGACTAATCGCCTGCTCTTCAGTGATGACACCACCCATGGAAACATCATGGGTTATAGGCTCAATGAGTGATTTGGTAAACCACTAAGCCAATAGTTGATTAGGAAGGGGAACTTTTATTAAGCATCTTCTCCTCCTCCACTCATGAATGTGATCATAAATGTGAGTGGAAGAAGATTGTTTAAAATAACTCAAAATTTCAGTTCTTGTCTCATATCGAATTTGCAACTAGTAATGTGTTAAAAAGTCCATGGCTAGGGTATTGAAGTCATTAAAGAATCCTCGTGGTAACTATATGTACCATTTTGTTTCCGAACCCGTAACAGTTTGTTGGAAAAGACGTAATCTTATGGAGTGATCCATCAATGAGTTTGACGAACACCAAAGATGGAAAGTCGTGACATGATTATTTGGGTCTTCTCCTGGTCAACTATCAAACTTAGGAATTCCAGATGGTAATTTTAGGTGGTATGACAGGCCAATAAGGAGAATACAAAATAGGATCATTCAAAATCCTAGATAAATCCGATAAATCCAAAGTGGCAAGAAAAGGAAATTGTATGTTCACTTGAGAAAACTAGTAGTTTTGAGGAGGAAGTCTCGTAGGTATAGTAGTAGGACCATAAGAAGTCTGTAGATAGTTAGAAAATCCTGACAGATTTGGTTGTGGAGGGTTTTTATGAAGATTACATATGTTCCCTTGGAAAGGAACATTGGACTGATAATTTTTACCCAGGTAGGATTCATAGAACTTGGATACGGTTGACTGAGATTAGGGGGTATAAAAGAATTGCCTTGAGGATGTTTCCCCTCAGACAGTTGTTGATTCCCTTGGGAAGGAATATTCCAAGGTTGATATTGTAACACAGGTATAATTTGTCCATAAACTGGGTTATGGCCTCCAACTTGAGGTTGCCCCCCATGTTGAGGTTTCCCCCCAAATTGAGGTTTACCCCCAATATGAGGTTGCCCCCCAAGTTGAGGTTGTATCCCAACTTGAGGTTGACCTCCAACAAGAATATGAAAACCAGAAGTGACAGAATGACCAATGCCTCCAACTGGATTGGGGCCACTAGGGCCAGGTGTTGATGGGCCCTAAGTCCCTTGATTCAACAGTAGGAACCAAACCTACCACCGAGGCCCAATTACACTCTACATCATTTAATAGTGGAATGGTTCTCCAGATCTTGCGATCCGGCCAATTTATTGATGGGATTTATGTTTTATTGTGAAGGCTCCTCCTTCAGTTTGGACTATCTTTTTTTGTATTTTCTCTTGGGTGGGACCGATATGAGATGTAAGCTGGTATAAAACAACTTGGAAACAAAATAGAATTAATCTTAACTACTGGGGAAGAGGATGAACTTGGGATAACCCACTGCTCAATCATGTGAGCATCCAATTACTGTCAGAGAAACTAATTACCAGAAAGAAAAAACATATGCGATGAGACAATGGCAAGAAAAATAATTCACCTACTTAATCATCCATCACATAATAGCACCACGATTAATCTTCATCATTAAAATTAAATAACAACAAAACATTGCACCAGATAACTTGACAATAGATTAAATAGCTCTTACTCATTACAACATCATTCATGAAACGAGATCGGAAATAATTCTTCTACACGTCCAATCACATGCATTTGATGGAAAAAATTTTGTCTTTGGTCTAGAAGGACTTCTCAATTCAAAGGCAGCTTCAAAATAATTCTTAACAACTAGAAAGAAATATTTCTTGTAAAAACCATCGACCCCGAACTAATTGGTCAATGTTCTTATTTATAACATAAAATTCAACTGAAAATAGCGGCTAAGTGTAGTTTAAACAAAACAAAATTATCCATGTGGCGTCCTCTTCTAACATTTTCTTTAACATACAACTCAATATATCCCTTCGAAAGGGTGACTTTTCTCATACTCCGACCAACTGATAAACAACTCATCACAAGTTTGGGCACATGGAAATCTGTGTCGCTCCATCGGATCCATGTAAATTTCTCTGATCTCCATCGCATGCGCTCAGTAATTCACTAGATTGGTGTTTAACTATTGTAGCACAGTCCTAGCATTGTGTCGATCACCTTCGCCAGCTCTTCGGCCCATAATAAATCTTTCTTGGTATGTGATTCGACTATGTCGCACAAGTCGACAAAGTTGTCGAGGTTTCTGATCTCGGGGAGTCTGATATCCTTCATTGATTTGTTAATTTTCGCCCAATGTTTCTTGCATTTGTCCCATTGTTCTTGAATTTCTCGGTGTGGTTCCTAATACATCTTATCCCAATACTCGACTGATCGCTTCATGAGATCAAGACTGCTCTTTCCCAGCATTTGGATGTTGTTTTCTTATTTATCCCAACCCTGTTGAACTGCATCAATGTATTCAAGTCTCTCTATGTATTGTTTCTCCCTTTCATGCCACTGCTCCATATACTTTCACGTTGCAAGTGACATGAGAGTGTCTTTCTAGAGCGCAACTATCTTTTTTGATAAAAAGGTGCCTCTCTTTTTTGAATTAGATGTAAGCTTCTTCGAACTCGCTTCTCAGGTATACCGTGGTCTGAGTGGTGCCATGATAGTATTTAGCCAACTGGTGCAAATTTTTTAGTTCCTTTAAGGCAGCAACCAACTCCTTTTCATCTCATTTGGCTCTGTCTAGGGTGGTATCTGAGAGCACCATCCCCACACCGAGAAGCTCAGATGTTCTGGAATTTTCCATGTTTATCAAGTTTTCCTATGTAGTGATGAGGATGGAGATATCCAACGTGATCCTCATTTTATTTGTAGTTCTTTGGAAGATGGAATTCCTCTTTAAATTGTAGGAGATCGCATAACTATCGGCTACCTCATCCACAGGTTTGCGAATATTTTGATCACCCCTTGTGAGTGTGTTTCTGACGCAACCTGCCCCTCACCGAGCCGTCTGCGCCCACCAGGACCTTCTATTTCTCCCGGGCCCAAAGAGTCAATGCTCTTCCTTTCGGATGTCGGGAGTTCGGACTTCGGGAGTTCGCGTTTCACGCGAACACAATTTGCAC
>ML776964.1:1976923-2042237 GCA_009831015.1 Picea engelmannii
AGGTTTTGAATGCCTCGTCCAAACGACGGCGCACCAATTTCCAAGTATTTCAAAATGTGCGCGCTGGCACTGTCCAGCTGTGTGTTCTTTCTCCGTGCGCGCTGGCTCGCTTGACGACGTGTGGATGCTCCTGCATCAGTTTCACAAATTTTCGGTGGTGTATATTTGTTCAATATCGGGTTCTTGAACTTTCTCATTGTGCTTCGAAGGCTCGGCCTCTGCCTATCACTTGTCGAGGATTTGAATATCGAGTGGAATAGAGGCATCAGGAAAATAATCGATACTTAATTATTCATCGGTCGTCGAAACAACGATTTCCTTTTGCGGGGATCCTTCCTTTGGCTCATCTGGTTTTGACTTGTCCTTCGGATTGTCTGCTTGAGTTTCCGATGCATCGAGCCTCTTTGTGTCAGGAAAATTTTTGGTTTCTATTTACTTTCGTAGGATCTCTTGGGTTTGGACCTCAAGAGCAAGAGAAGAAGTCTTCTCAGGTCCCTTTTCTTCTTGGATGTGCATAGGGGTCCTGCGAGATGCCTCTGGGCTTTCATCGTCACTATATATATTTATAAACTCATTCAAAGGATTAGGCGTGCTTGTCTCTATTGATACCCGTCCTATCTCTGGTTGACTCATCACACCTACTGTCGATCTAGCTGGTGGCATTGTGGATTTAGGATTATCTAACCTGTTGATTTTATCAAGGTTTATGAAATCAAGGTTGCTTCACCTTGCCGAGCTTTCTTATAGGCTATCAGTTAGAAGTCTTGGAAATTTGATGAGGTCTGGGTTATCCTGCATCCTCTTCATTAACTATTGGTCCTATTGATACATGAGTCCCCCCATCCCCTGCATAGCTTGAAATTCAGAGAAATTCCTATCTTGTACTGGGGTTACCTGGGGAATATTTGTTGTTTCGGTGGCTTCTTGAGGAGCTTCCACCGCTTCGATTGATTCAGGTGCTATCCTTTCTTCACTATCCCTGAGTATTTATTGAGTCGATTGTTCCAAGACTGTTGCTTGATAATCCCAACTCATGGTCTTACACCTAGTTTCTTTAGGGTCAACCATCGTTGCCACCACCTCATCCCAGATTTGAGCATTTTCGATGAATATATCATCCTCAAACCTGTCATGGGCATATGGTCAGTAGGATGATACCTATTGCACATGCTTTAGGACCAAACCCTTGGGGTCCTGCTTACGAAAACGACCAGTCTAGAATTGGAACTCCAATTGTCTTAACCCTTTTTTCTTGGCCTGCATGGTGTCCTCTACCATGTAGAAACCAATATGAAACCCATAGGGTATGAAGGCCCGCTTCTTATCCTTTACCAAAGTAGCATTATAACCTTATCAGATGGACTGATAACATATTTTCCCTACTATTAGTCGATCGGGGACATATATAGGTAACAGATGGGGTGCTCCGGTGGCACCAAAAACCCTGATGTAAGTATCATGCTCATCTAGATACCAATAGCCGACCTTCGATACAACCTTTTTGGATGCATCCGACATCCTTGGGAAATCTTTCTTGAACAACAAGAAATAAATACGTGCGATAAACTGATCGCAAATGAGAGAGTAGGATTTCTTCTACATGGTCTACCACAAGATGTCGAAATACACATGGACCAAGATCTCTGATGTGTGCCAGCTCAAGTTCATTTCAGTAAAGACATTTCTAGCACAAATGGAATCCAATAGATAAGAATCCATATAGAACGATGGGGTTTATTCCTCTTTCAACATTTGATCCTGTCGTATGTAAGTGCTCAACTATTTGGAGATGATGGCACCCTAGTTAAAACCTATTCCAGAAATGGCTACCATATAAGCTAGAGGCATCCAAGCCTATGAAAACCTGGAGCAGTCTTTCTCCCCATGCAATCAATAGATGAGGGCCATTAGGTAAATGTATGACTCCCTAAGGTTAGCAGTCGGGTACCAGTTGGAGGTTCGATTGGTGAACTTTTTATCCTCTCTCCACCATGATGCCATTGCCTTGTTGGTGTTGTTTTTCTCATAGACGTTTACAACAAAATCGATGGTTAGCCGTTCTTCCGACTCTTTGATCTTGTAGTAATTTTGCACTTCCACTGGGAGGAAAACCCCAACACACTCATCATTGTCGTCATTAATCAAACATATTTGTGTGTTAGTGTGATTGATAATCCATTTCAGGAATTCGATGCAGGGGAATATTAGAGTTCTTCTCGCTACCATGTGTAGATACACCTTTCGGAAATTTGATAGGACTTCATCGTCTAGTCTTCTCATATCAGGATCGTTGGGGGGGTATATTCGGGGAATTCCTCCCACTTGATTTTCTTGAAAAGTTCTTCCCAACGCGGGAATACTGTCTTGGTCCCAATGTTCGCCTATGTGTCTCCAAAGGTTGGGGGTTGAACGAAAGCCTTCTTGGTGTCTGTTTTGATGAAGGGCACCGAATTTGGAGAAAATTCCAATTGTCTTGCAACCATTAGGGAGGAACCTTCTCCCACCTCTAGTTCTTGTATCTTTGTTTCTTTTGGATATTTCCTAGTGGTGGCTTTCTTCAGAGGCATCATTCCTACAACCGAAAATGATCTTTTAGGTAAGTGTACAGAGTAACATTGGATAAAAAATGTATGAAATGAAGCATAGAACATCCACAGACCAGTACATACCTGTAACGCTTGCTAAACTATTGTTTAATACTCACTGGAACTTTAAAGCTATCCCTGGACTTCTTGTCTCAATCCTCTGGATGTTCCA
The DNA here is from genome assembly GCA_009831015.1 of Picea engelmannii. Lineage (NCBI taxonomy): Eukaryota > Viridiplantae > Streptophyta > Pinopsida > Pinales > Pinaceae > Picea > Picea engelmannii. Next base: position 1,979,681 of record ML776964.1, read on the forward strand.
AACTCCTTCATGCATAGAATAACCTTGTTTACAATGACTCAAAAGAATATAACGGGAGAGATCCTACCAATCATATCAACCGGTTAATACGAGTAATGGGTGAAATTCAAAACAATCTACCACTGAATATCTACAAAAAAATTCTACGTGGGTTGATGGCAGAGGCACGGAGGAAGATGCACTTTATCGATATGTTCAAGTAATCCTTTTGATTCGTGCACGAATTAGCAACTAATGCGATATTTTGAAATTAATCGCCCATTTAAATGTGTCATATCTAGAGTATCTTAGAGATAAAATGTCCCATCACATCGTTTTCTTAGTGGGAAGATCGGGAATTGGCAATATCCTTATGCGTGTTTCCGTCGGTATCTTCCTGAGAAAACCTCTGACGCCGATGAATGTTTTCATAGGATGTTGACGTGGTAAAACTGGTTCAAGGTGTGACATGGGTCTTAGGAGTTAGTAACGACTCCAGAGAAAACTACATCGTATGTTTGATCACTCGGGCAACGACAGATGGCAACAAAGGACACGTGGTTTGACTGTACATCTCAGTCAGAGTCGTGTCTTTCAACAGAATACGTGCATTAAAATAAACCTTGGATTACCGAGGCAGAAATGTATCGGGCTCGATGATCGAGGGTTAACTTATCACGTTCTCCATGGGCTATCCTTCTAAAAAATTCACCGATGTTGAAATGCTTCAGGAATTGGCCATCGACGATTCCTTTCTTTCTTTTCTAATGTTTACTCCCTTTGCCTTTCACCGATGCCGAATGAAATCAACTGTCGGATCCTTCCTTGTGTAATCCTCATCACGAAATAAAACTCTCTTTTGTCGACGCCGACGAAGATCGGCGATCGGAAACCGTAGTTTTCTCGAGTGATTTTCTTTCATCTTCAATTCTTCCATGTGCCAAATTTTGGACTTGTCGGGTGAAAACATTTAGTGGTTGATTATTTAATTAAATGTTAGTCCTTTAAGTTATGGTGATTTCCACATGCTCAATAAAAAAAATTTAAAGACTAAAATGAGATTGGAAATGGTAAAAAAACGCAACATTTTCCACAATGAAGATGAATCAAGCAGTGAAAAAGATCAAGTGGTACCCCAAAAGTAAAATTTTACATAGGATTTTTAGGGTGTGTTGAGTGCTCAACAAATGGCGATTCACTGGGTGAAAGAAAAATCTTTGTTCTTCCTTCATGCTCGGCTGATACGAAAGTTGGTGGAGAACCTTACTGATTTTAAATCAGATCCTCTTTTACCTTTGTAAATTCTTTGGTTAATGCTTCTGGGTCTACCTGTGGGGTTTTAAACTTTTATTCTTCCTCTGTTTCCTATAACCCTGACTCATGACCCTTTTTACAAAAGTCTAGTAAATCATTCACTGACATTGATCCTTTAGTTACATCTAATCACTTTCTTTGGTGTTTCTCTGCTGCCAACGAGCATCCATAGCCCCAGTGAAGTCACCCCGACATCACAAACCTTGCTCCGCTTCCAGCGAGCATTCATAGCCTTGGTAGAGATATTTGCATACCCTCTCCTACTGTTCACTCTTTTGATAATGTAAATTTTATTTCGTCAGAATTCCCTGAGTGAGTGGGAAAGGATGACGTATGTTTATTTTTCAAAGTGAGATGGTCAAGGTGAATCCTTTTCTAGATTTGTGTTCGGGGTTCATGTAGTCCTTTCCATATTTCCTTATTTTCCTTAAGGTCTTACCAGGCCACTAAGGAGACACTTCTGACATTTCTCCAAAGTTGTTCATTTGCACAGATTAGATAGAGGACCCCTCAAAGAAACCGCAAGTTACTTGGTGCTTCTTGTGTTATATGTGAGTGATGAGTTTAGAATAGAGTTCGAGATGTCACATGATTTGAGGTCAACCATTGTCTTTCTAAACACAACTTTCGAAAGCGCAGAAATCCAGAAAGAAAAAGAAAACAACAAAAAATGCATTTTGAAACCATGAAAACATTCATACAAAAACATATATATATATATATATATATATATATATATATATATATATATATATATATATATATATATATATAGATATAGATATAGATATTATGTTTATTATTGGAAATATTGTTTGAGGGCTTGGCCATTTACTGGGAGGGTGTCAGGTTCCCCCCTCAGATTCTGTAAATGATAAGTGTCTGCCCCAATCTTCTCAGCCACCTGGAAAGGTCCAAGCCACAGATTCTGAAACTTAGAATGCTTCCCTTTTGGCTCAATTGCTTTGTCCCATTTTAGGACTAAGTCTCCTACTTCAAAAAAATTCTCTCCTACTTAAAAAAAAATCTATTTAGCCTTACGCTTATCAAACCATGTTTTCACTATCTGTTGGTGAGCTAGAAATTTTGACTTAGCCTTTTCTCTCTCTTCTTCTAGCATGAGCAGAGTATCAATTCTTTATTGTATAACCGATGAGGTTTGCCCATTGGAATCGTGTGCTAGTTTAAGATATGGAAGATAAAGTCCATTTGGGATAATGGCTTCATGTCCGTAAACCAAAAAGTACAGGGAATTTCCTATAGCTTCCTTGGGTGTGACCCTATCGGCCCATAAAGATTTATGGAGTAGATTATTCCAATTCCTTTGGTTATCTACAACCATCTTTTTTAATATTCTCACTAGGTTCTTGTTGGTTGATTATGCCACCTTGTTTCCCTATGGATAATAATTTGCAGAGTATCTAGTTATGATTCCTTTATCTAGAGCAAACTTTTTCAATAGATTGGAAGAAAAATAAGTTGCATTATCAAAAAATAGAACGGAAAGGACACCAAACCTTGTGATCAGTTGTTTTTCTATGAACTGGATCACCACATTCTTATTTACATGAGTCAAAGGGATGGCCTCTGACCACTTTGTGAAATAATCGGTGGTAGTAAGTATATACTTGTGTTGTTTAAAGGAAATGGGTGTAATTTCGATATCCAACCCCCATTGCTCAAAAGGCCTAGAGATAGTCACTGGTTAAAGTGGGATTGTTGCTCTCTTCTCTCTCCCAGTGCTTATTTGACAATTTTTACAGTTCCTAGAGTAGGTGTGAGCGTCTTTGAACAAGGTGGGCCAATAATAGCCATCTCTCAGTATCTTATGAGCGATGATGTTTCCCACGAAATGTCCAGCGGCAGAGCCATCATGGAGCTCCTTCAGAACTTTGTTTGCGTCTTCACGTTCGAGACATATTAAGAGTACCCCATCATAATTAATCCGAAAGAGTATCGAATTTATGAGGCGATATTGTGCAGACTTTAACCTGGGAGCTCTCCTTTCCCTAGGGTTGATATTTTTTGGAAAAGTCCCATGGTGTAGGAGATAAGTTAAATTCTCATACCAAGACTCTGGCCCTGGGGAAATGTATTAATATTCACCACACCATAATTACATTTCATTCTCCCATCCAGAATCTTCATCTACTTGGTCCTAGGCTTCAGCTGCGAGTTTACACAACCCTTTCTCTTTAACTAGTTTGGCAAGTTTTATATCCAGATAAAATTGTTGGACCACTGCCATATAGTTCCCTCTTATTTCCCCCATCTCTTTATGAGTAAAAAAGGATTGGACCGCAGGGTGAGGCACAATCACTTTGGTGTGGTTCTTGAGGATGTAATATCTAAAGTGCTTTACTGCCCTCTATACCGCATAGGCCTATTTATCAACCGCGGGATAATTAAGTTCGAATCCCTAGAGATTAGTGCTCATGAATGACATCGAAGCCTCATTTTTGTCATCATCCTTTTGAGTCAATACTGCAGCTAATGACTGGTCGAAGGAAAAAGTATAGAGGAATAAATCCCTAATGAAATCGGGACTTCGTAACACGGGGGACTGGGATATAGTAGTTTTAATATTGTTGAAAGAATCCTTTCATTCATCATCCCATTTAAATTAGGCCTCTTTGTGAATCATATTTTGTAAGTGTTTGATAGTTTCCGCAAAATCGAGAGTGAATTTTCTCATGAAATTGATTTTCCCGAAAAAAGACTGCATAGCTTTATTGTTGTGAGGCAACGAGATTTGAGCTATGGCATTAATCCTTTCTAGGTCTATATGAATGTCTGCTTGAGATATAATTTTTCCTAGCATCTTACCTTCCTCGACGTCGAAAATAGTTTTCTTGGGATTTAATGATATATTGTATCTCCTACACCTTTTGAAAATTTGAGTTAAGTGTTGGATGTGCTCTTCCTTGTTCTTTGAATACACAGTTACGTCGTCTAGATACACTACCACACACTTGTTGATTAGTCCTTGAAATGCTACGTCCATGGCCCTTTGGAAGGTTTCCCCTGCGTTGATTAACCCAAAAGGTATGCGTTTATAAGTGAAGGTTCCCCACTTGGTTCGGAAGGTAGTTTTCAAATGATCTTCCTCTGAGACCAGGACTTGGTTGTAACCTGATAAATCATCCAATAGAGAGAATATATTCGAACCAGACACGGTTTGTAGGAATTTCTCCATTGGTGGGACTGGGTAGTTGTCCTTTTCCGATGCTCTGTTGAGGTTCCTAAAATCTACGCATAAGCGAATTTCTCTAGAATTGTTTCTCACAGGAACCATATTTTCTACCCACGCGAAATGCCTAACTTGGAAGATGATCTTGGAATCTAAAATTTTCTTCAATTCTTGATACATGGGAGGTTCCAGGGATGGGTGATACTTTCAGAGGTTTTGTTGGAAAGGTTTCACCTCAGGTTTTAACAGCATAGTGTTTTGAATGATACGGGTGTCATAAGTTTTTAGATCTCGGTAGGACCATGCAAATACATATTGATATTGTCTGAACAGATGGAGATACACCTTTCTTTCCTATTTAGATATAGTCTTGTCAAGATTCACATTCTTTTGGTTTCCTAGGGTTCTGAGATTTACAGTTTCATGCATGGGACAAGAGCTATCGATCTTTTCATTTTTAGGCCCCCTAAATCGTTCTTCCAGGTCAAACAAATTTTCCAAATTAGCTATCCTTTTCGATATGGTGTGAGATTTTGATTTGTCAATAGGTTGACCTATCCGTGGATCATTTTCTGTTGATTTCTCTTGGAATACTTCATCATTGATGGCCAAGTCGTTGAAATTGTCTTGGTTAGTCAGGAATTTTATGATTTGTTCATCTCCTTCAAAGACTTTCCAATTATAAATGGTGTTAGGCACCAATGGTTCGTAGAGTAATTCCACAGTGAATTGGGAGGCTTCATAATCTTGTAGAGGTGATAGCCTTGAAGAAGTTGTGGCCAGGGAATCAGCAAGGATATTCTTTTCTCTAGGGATCGCGGTGATACTGAAAGATTCAAAATGATCTATTAACCTATGTACTTCCTGTTGATAATTCTTTAGGTGTGGAGAATCACAATGTATAATATTCCTTAATTTTCTAATGATAATCTCCAAGTCTCTGAAAACTTTCAATTCTTTGACGTTTAATTCTATGGATTTCTTTAACCCTTGTACTAGAGCTTCATACTCGGTGGTGTTATTGATGCGTTTGAATTCTATTATATAGGAAAGGAAATGATGCTTTCCTTTTGGATCAATGAGGATGCACCTTTCCCTTGATCCTTCCTGCGATTTATATCCATCAAAGTATATGTTCCAAATTTGTGAATGACAATCACCCTTTTCCCCTTTCTTATTACTTTCTTGTTCCCCAATCTTTTGTTCTGTAATCTCTAGAACATGGTCTTGATAGAAGAGGGTGTCTTCTATCGGTATCGACGACTTCTCTTGAAGAAACATTTCATAGTTTTGAGTGTGAGGGACATCAAATAAGAGAAGAGAAAATTTCTTGAAGTGGGAATCGCAGGAATAATTAACCAGAACGAGGAAATCTTTGGATGAGGGTTTGTTCAGGGTTTCTAGATCAGTGACCATATGTTTCAGGTATCTCTCCCTATTGATTCTGATCATATTCTTGTATCCCTTCAGTGGTATCCAAAGGTGTTCCCAGTCTGTACTAAATTACCCATTTAACTTCTCAGACCAATCTCGACTTAGTAATAACCCATAGGCCTTTGGGATGTCTACTACGATGATGTCAATTACTTGCACAAACTTAGGATGTTTCGCTATCTTGATCATTACATCTCTGAGTTCCCCCATGAATTTGACCTCGGTTTTGTCTATTTGTATCACATGTTTATCTCTCTTGAGAGGAATGACATTTAATTTTCTGCAAATATACAAAGGCATAACATTGGAAGATGCTCCCGAATATACCAAACAATTGTGGAGGTTCCTGTTGAAGACTTCAAACGTTAAGAAAAACGGTGGGACAAAATGTTTTCCCTTCTTATATTCTGAGAAAGTATTCACAATTGGTTTATTTACTAGATCTGTGGAAGTTATATTTCTTTGTTGATCATTGCTTGTCATAGGGTTTTCTACTAATTTCAATGCTTGTAGAAGGAAATCCTCTTGCTGAGGGATTCTACATATGTCCATAACCAATATATTAGCCTTCAAATTCTTCATATCTTCAACTACATTGTACTCCAGTTTGGGATATTCGCGTGTATGTATGTTAATAGGGTTATTACGGGGAGAAAAAGGTGCTTTCGGGTGATCGGGAGTTGAAATTTCCCCTAACGTTTGAGTGGTAGTAGGATCGTTTGAGACAGGAGGACCTTCACTTCTAGTTTGCACAACGGATATCTCTACGGGTGTTTCTTGAACCTGAAATAGGTCGTCGAAAGGCATAATTAAGTCAGGATCCCATATCAGCATGGTTGTATCTTCCGGTGGGTCAATCTCTTCCTGGTCAACAACATTCATAACCGAACTTCTTGGTTTTTTGGTTAGGTAAACCTCGTCTAAAAACCGGTTGGCCATCAAATTCATGGCATGCACCCATTGGGGGCAGTCTCTTTCAAAGTGGTTTTCCTGGTGATAGGTACAGAAAGAATCAGATGCGACATTCCCTAGATCGATATTTAAGTTAGCTGGGGGAGGCTCAATGGCTTTGAATGGTGGGTTCCTTTTAAATAAATTCTTATAGGGCCTTTGGTCTTGGTTTCCTTCCCCTTTGTTTCTCTTCATGTCTATGATCTCGTTTGATAATTTCTTAACCATGCATTGTAGATATTCTATGTCTCCATTACCCTTATTGGGAGTCTGTTCAGCTTGTTTCTATGGCGATCTAGTCAGAATGAGTCCTCTCCTGGGAGGAGGTTGAGCTTCTTTCTTAACTAAAGAGACCTGGCCTTATTTACACCCTTTCATCTGGAATTATATCATTTTAGCTTCTTCAAAATTATCAGCTAAGGTTCGTTTGGAAGCCCTCTTCACAAACATGGAAATAGAAGTTGGGAGCACATTAGTGTATACTTCGATTTGCAACTCCTGAGTTGGTTTGGCTTTGGGATGGAATTTGTTTAAGATGGTCGTGAATTTTTCATTGAAATATTTAACCTTCTCTTTCAAACTCATGGTGGCGACAAAAAACTCAGCCATTAGAGCTCCTGTAGTAGTCTCTTCTGCAAATTTATCTAGAAAATATTTTTGAAACTTTGTCCAGCTAGTTATGGATCCTACAGGTAAGTTAAAATACCATGTGGAGGATGAGTTCTCAAAAGTGTAGGGGAACAACCTGCAAACTGTGTCTTCATGTTGGATGTTCATAAGCCTGATTGCTAGTATAAATTTCTTGATATGATCTTCAGGAAATCCTAAGGTTTTAGGATCAAACTTAGGAAGTAACTTCTCTGGATGTTGGGGAAGGTTATGGACTAGTCCCGGGAGGGCCAAAGCGTCTCTATCCAACCAAGTTTGATTGTTCAGATGTGGGTTCCCCCTTTCTTCATTATGGTCATTGTTTCCTTCCATATCTTTAGAAACTAAGCTATACTCCTCCTCTTCCAAAAAATCATTTGGTTCAGAGACGTCGCCAGCTGGCATTTCGGGTATCAAATCAAGAGGATATTGGATTTCGGTGATTGCAAAATATATTAAGTCTTCTACTGAGTGCATGAAAATCTCGTCGGGAGTACTAACCACTAGTCTTCTTTGTTTTTTTTCTTTGAGGGAGTATCGAATCTAAGTACAACGCACCGATCTATTGCGCATATGCTCTTCTGATTCTTCTTAATTGATTTACTTCTCCATGAGGAAGAGCACAAGGTATTTTAGGGTGAAAATATTCTTCTTCAAGCTGGGGTGAGTTACTCGTTTCAGGAGTACTCAGCATGTGTGGGTTGTATTGGGAATGACTAGCCATGCATGTGGGTTGTTTTGAATCTATAGGTTGTTTGAAATACTATGTAAAATATATATCAAACCATTCATTCTCAGGCCCTCCTTCTAGCGCCAATTATGTTGATGGGCCCTAAGTCCCTTGATTCAACAGCAGGAACCAAACCCACCACCGAGGTCCAATTAGACTCTGCAGTGTTTAATAGTGGAATGGTTCCCTAGATCTTATGATCTGTCCAATTTATCGATGGGTTTTATGTTTTCTTGTGAATGCTCTTCCTTCAGTTTGGACTATCTATTTTTGTGTTTTCTCTTCGGTGGGACCGATATGAGATGTAAGTCAGTATAAACCAACTTTGCAACAAAATATAATTAAGCTTAACTACTGGGGAAGAGGCTGAACTTGGGATAACCCACTGCTCAAGCATGCACACAACAATTTTACACCACGGGCCTAGTACTAATACATTAACCATGTGAGCATCCAATTACTATCTAAGAAACTAATTACCAGAAAGAAAACACATATGCGATGAGACAATGGAAAGAAAAATAACTCACCTACTTAATCATCCATCACATAATAATACCAAGATTTATCTTCATCATTAAAAGTAAAGAACAACAAAATATTTCACCAGATAACTTGACAATAGATTAAATAGCTCTTACTTATTACAACATCATTCATGAAACGAGATAGGAAATAGTTCTTCTCCGTGTCCAATCACATGCATTTCATGAAAATAACTTTGTCTTTGGTCTAGAAGGACTTCTCAATTCAAAGGCAACTTCAAAATAATTCTTAACAACCAGAAATAAAGAGTTCTTGCAACAACCATCGACCCCAAACTAACTCGTCGATGTTCTTATTTATATCATAAAATTCAACTAAAAAGAACGGTTAAGTGTAGTTTAAAAAAAAAAAAATTCTCCACGTGGTTTCCTCTTCTAACAGTTTATTTAACACTCAACTCAATATATCCCTTCAAAAAGGTGAATTTTCTCATACTCCAACCAACTGATAAACAACTCATCACAAGTTTGGGCCCATGGAAATTTGTGTTGCTCCATCAGAGCCACGTAAATTCCTCTGACCTCCACCGCATGCACTTGGTACTTCACTGGACTGGTGTTTAACTATTGTAGTAGAGTCCGAGCTCTGATCGGATGTTCCATAAATCTTTTCACTTCTCCTGGCGTTGTTTCAGTCACCTTCACTAGCTCTTCAGCCCATAATAAATCTTGCTTGGTATGTGATTTGACTATGTCGCACAAGTCGACGAAGTTGTCAGGTTTGCCAAACTCGGAGAGTCTGATATCTTTCATTGCTTTGTTAATTCTCCCCCAAAGTTTCTCGCATTTGGCCCATTGTTATTGAATTTCTCGGTGTGGTTCCTGAAACATATTAGCCCAATACTAGGTTGATCGCTTCATGCAATCAAGACTGCTCTTGCCCAACATTTGGATGTTGTGTTCTTCTTTATCCCGACCCTGTTGAACTGCATCAATGTATTTAAGTCTCTCTATGGCTTGTTGCACCCTTTCAAGACACGAATCCATATCCTTTCATGTTGCAAGTGCCATGAGAGTGTCTTCCTGGAGCGCAACTATATTTTCAGTAAAAAGGTGTCTCTCTTTTTTGAATTGGTTGTAAGATTCTTCGAACTTGCTTCTCAGGTATACTGTGGTCTGAGTGGTGCCCTAATAGTATTCATCCAGGTGGTGAAAATGTTCTAGTTCCTTCAGGGTGGCAGCCATATCCTTTTCATCTCATTTGGCTCTGTCCAGGGTGGCATCTGAGAGTGCCATCCCCACGCCGATAAGCTCGAATATTCTGTAATTTTCTATGTTTATCAAGTTTTCCTCTGTAGTGATGAGGATGGATCAATCCAACATGATCATTATTTTCTTTGTATATATCTGTACGATGGCCTTCCTCTTTTAATCGTAGGAGATCGCATAAATATCAACTACCTTGTCCACAGTTTCAGGAATCTACTGATCGCCCCATTTGAGTGTGTTTCCCAAATTTCTGGTGGTGTATATTTGTTCAATATCAGTTTCTTGAACTTTCTCGTTGTGCACCGAAGGCACGGACTCCGCTTGTTGCTTGTCGGAGATATCAGTATCGAGTGGAATAGAGGAATTGGTAAAAGACTCGATACTTACTTGTTCATCGGTTTTCGAAATGTCGATTTCCTTTTGCAGATATCCTTCCTTTGGCTCATTTGGTTCTGACTTGTCCTTCGGATTGTCTGCTTGGGTTTTTGGCACATTGAGGCTCTTTGTTTCAGGAACATTTTTGGTTTCTATTTCCTTTCATGGGATCTTCTGGGTTTAGACCTTGGGAGCAGAAGAAGAAGTCTTCTCAGGTCTCTTTTCTTCTTGGACATGCACAGGGTTCCGCGAGATGCCTCAGGGATTTCATCATCCCTATATATATTTATAAACTTGCTCAAAGGATTAAGCGTGCTTGTCTCTACTGATAACTGGCCTGTCTCTGGTTGATTTGTCACACCTAAGGTGATCAAGCTGGTGGCATTGTGGGTTTAAGGTTATCTGACCCATTGATGCTATCAAGGTTTATGAAATCAAGGCCGCTTGGCCCCACCAGGATTTCTTCTGGGCTATCATTTGGAAGTCTTTGAAATCTTATGAGCTCTGGTTTATCCTGCATCCGCTTGATTAACTGTTGGGCCTGTTGATACATGAGTCCCCCCATCCCCTGCACATCTTGAACTTCAGAGAAATTCCTATATTGTACCATGGTTACCTGGGGAATCTCTACTATTTTGGTGGCTTCTTGAGGAGCTTCCACCTCTTCAACTGATTCAGGTGTTATCCTTTCTTCACTGGCCCTAAGGATTTCTTGAGCCAATTTTTCCAAGACTGTTGCTTTCTCATTCCAAATCATGGACTTAAACCTCGTTTCTTTAGAGTCAGCCATCCTTGCCACCACCTCATCCCAGCTTTGACCATTTTCAATGAATATCTCATCCTCAAACCTATCATGGGCATATGGAAAACAGGATGATACATGTTACACGTGCTTAAGGACCAGACCCTTGGGGTTGTGCTTGTGAAAAGGACTAGTCAGGAATCGAAACTTCAATTGTCTTAACCCTTCTTGCTTGGCCTGCATGGTATCCTTTACCATGTAGAAACCAATATAAAACCCATGGGGTATTATCGGATGGTCTGATAATAGATTTCCCCAACTATTAGTCAATTGGGTTCATATACATGCAACAGATGGGGTGCTCTTGTGACACCGAAAACCCTAATGTAAGTATTGCGCTCATCCAGATACTAATGGTTGACCTTCGATACAACCTTTTTGGTTACATCTGATAGCCTTGGGCATTCTTTATTGAACAACAAGAAATAAATACGTGCAATAAAATGATCACACATGAGAGAGTAGGATTTCCTATACCTGTTCTCCCACAAGATGTCAAAATACACATGGACCAAGAGCTATGATGTGTGTCAGCTCAAGTTCATTTCGACAAAGAAATTTCTGGCACAAATCATGTCCAATAGATAATAATCCATATAGAAAGATGGGGTTTCTCCCTCTTTTGGCATTTGAGCCTGTCGTATGCAAGTGCTTAGTTGTTTGGAGATGATGGAACCGTAGTTAAAACCTATTCCAGAAATGGCTACTATATAAGCTAGAGGCATCCAAGCCTCTGAAAACATGGAGCAGTCTTTCTACCCATGCAATCGGCAGAGGAGGGCCATTAGGTAAATGTATGGCTCCTTAAGGTTAGTAGTCAGGTACTAGCCGGAGGTCTGATTGGTGAAATTTTTATCCTCTCTCCACCATGACGCCATCTCCTTGCTAGTGTCATTTTTCTCATATAAGTTTACAACAAAATCGGTGTTTAGCCATTCTTATGACTCTCTGAGCTTGTAGTAATTTTGCACTTCCACTGGGAGGAAAACCCTAACACACTCATCGTTGTCATCATTAATCAAACATATTTGCATGTCAGTGTGATCGATAAGACATTCCATGAGTTTGATGTAGGGGAATACTAGATTTATGCTCACTACCATGTGCAGATGTGCCTTTCGGACATTTGGTAGGACTTCATCGTCTATTCTTCTCGTATTAGGATCGTTGTGGGGGGTATATTCAGGGAATTCCTCTGGCTTGATTTTATTGAAAAGTTCTTTCTAGTGCAGGAATATTGTCTTGGTCCCAATGTTCTCCTCTGTGTATCCAAAGGTCGAGGGTTGAATGAAATCCTTCTTGGTGGTTTTTTTGATGATGGGCACTGGCTTTGGAGAAAATTCCAATTGTCTTGCAACCATTGGGGAGGAACCTTCTCCCACCTCTAGTTATTTTATCTTTGGTACATCCATAGATCGGTACATACCTGTAACGCTTGCTAAACTGTTGTTTAATACTCACTGGACCTTTAAAGCTACCCCGAGACTGCTCATCTTTCTCCTCTGGATGTTCCAAACTCCTTCGCGCATAGAATAGCCTTTTTTACAATGACTCAAAAGAACATAACGGGACAGATCCTACCAGTCATATCAACCAGTTAATATGAGTAATGGGTAAAATTCAAAATAATCTACTGCCAAATCTCTACAAATAAATTCTACGTGGGTTGACAATGGAGGGGCAGAGGAAGATGCACTGTATTGGTATGTTCAAATGGTCCTTTTTATTCGTGCACGAATCATCAACTAATGTGACATTTTTAAATTAATCACCCCTTTAAATGCATCGTATCTAGTGTATCTTAGAGCTAAAACGTCCCATCATGTCATTTTCTTAGTGGGAATATCAGGAATCGACAATATCCTTATGCATGTTTCCATCGATATCTTCGTGAGAAAACCTCCGACGTCGATGAATTTCATCATACGATGTTGACGTGTTAAAACTGGTCCAGGGTGTGACGTGGGTCTCAAGAGGTAGTAACAACTCCAGGGAAAACTAGATCATATGTGTGATCACTCGGGCAATGACAGATGGCAACAGAGGATAGGTGGCTTGATTGTACATCTCAGTTAGAGTCTTTTATTTCAATAGAAGACGTGCATTAAAATAAACCAGGGATTACTGAGGCTGAAATTTATTGGGGTCAACGATCGGGGGTTGACTTATCACGTTCTCCACAGGCTATCCTTCTCAAAAATTCACCGATGCTGAAATGCTTCGGGAATTAGCCATCGACAATTCCTTTCTTTCTTTGCTACCGTTTACTCCCTTTTCCTTTCGACGATGCCGAATGAAATCAGCTATCGGTGGCTTCCTTTTGTAATGCTCGTCGTGAAAGAAAACTCTCTTCTACTGACGCTGACGAAGATCGGCGATCGGAAACCTCGGTTTTCTCGAGTGATTTTCTTTCATCTTCAATTCTTTCGGGTGCCGAATTTTGGACTCGTCGAGTGAAAATATTTAGTGGGTGAATCTTTAATGAAATGTTATTCCTTTAAGTTATGGTGATTTCCACATGCTCAAGAAAAAAATTTTAAAGACTAAAATGATATTGGAAATGGTAAACAAACGCAACATTTTCCACAATGAAGACGAATCAAGCAGTGAAAAAGATCAAGTGGTACCCAAAAAGTAAAATTTGACATAGGCTTTTTAGTGTGTGTTGAGTGCTCAACACCAGGATGATTAGATCCTCCTAAAAAATGTGGAGGAGGAATGTAAGTCCCCCCGGAGAGAACCTGGGCAGGTGTAGGAACAAACTGACTAGCAGCATTATACCCAGGAGGAACAAAAATTCCAATCCCTCCAAATGGATTCTTGGTAGGGATAGAAATGGAAGTATTCAAAGCTTTATACCCAGGGGGATGTGATAGATTTGGTCTAAGAGGAAGTGGTGTTCCAATAGGAGCTTGAGTGATAACCACATTTCTGATAGAATCAGCCATGGCCCATAGCTCGTGGGACCATTATAGAATGGGCCATCTGGAGAGGAAGAATCAAGTGAGAACCAACCAACAATTGTTTTGAAACCATGGTGACACTATTGATTGTGCTAGTAAAATGATCTAAAGGTACCATATAGGTAACAAACATCTCAGGCATTTGTGATGCCATACGTTGATTAGAACCCATTCCTAGTGCACCAAAAATATCTTACACTGAAGAAGGGGAAGACCTAGGATTACAAATTCCACCCATGTGAGCTGGGGTTATAAATGATTCACTTTGAAAAGGTGGATCGTCTACTCTAGATCATGCATTAGGTCAAGTAGGTACTGCAATATTCTCAACAACAACAATTTCCCTCGATGAATTCATCCAGAGTAAATGTGCGTCTTGTCTAATACTCAATAACAGATTTGGGGGAAGCCAGAATGCCTCTAAAGAATCTGAAACTATTCTAAATCCCTCTAAAGAGTGTGTGCTTCCAACCTTAGAAGATACTTCTTTATTGACTACTCCCTCAGGATATCCTTCTAGTGAGTTAGGTAAAAAAGGGATGTAACCTTTCAAATATTCTTAGGGTAGACCTTGCATACTACTTGAACAATGAATGCCAATATTGGTTGATCCAAATAAAGAATGAAATAAATCTATGGCCAACTAGAGAAACAAACAACACTCACTAATAAAATCTAGAAATCAAACCAAGAAAACAAACCTTCTTATTTTGAAGTCACTAGTTGGTGATGAAATCCAACGTCGTGAAATCAAGACAAGAAGGGGTTAGGATAAATAGGGTGGAAAAGTTACGTCGATGACCTACTTAACGGACTTACACCGTGGTGCAATATCCCACACATAATCGTTGGTATACCCTCCAAGAATCCCGAGTGAGTTTTGCCAACGTCGATTCCAAGTATCGTGAAGACTTGCCCCTCCATAGTCACCTCATGTAAAGACCCTAAAGAGATAGGCTACTAAGGTTACTAACTACAACAATGATGCCTGGGGAAACAGTCGACAGTCCGATCCACGTTCAAAGGTAGGGCATCTAGCCCAAAATAAACTCGATAAGCTCCCACACATAATCGTGGGTATACTCTCAAGTGACCCCCAATAATACATGGAATCTCTACACTAATACCAACAAAGAAGGGTGAATAAATCTGCCAGTCCTAATGCGACCTCATGATTGACCCTTGTGTTAGAAGGGCTTCCTAGGACAAAATGTAGCAATTGGATTTGAAATTTCCCTATCACAATATACTATTGTATGTTTTGATGCTTTGGAGAGTGTGCCTTACAACCTATTCCAAAGCACTATCCTAGCTAATGTTGGTGAAAAGAATTCCTAGAAAATAAAATTTTCTAATAAATTTTAAAGTTACGTTGTATTTTAGAGGTTGTTGTTTACTCAAAAGTGAGATGAAAATGAAACTGATGATGTTGTGACCTTGACCCAATAAAATGAAAGAAGATATGAATGTGCAACCCTTCGATTCGATGAACTCTAATTACAGTGGGTAGAAGGTATTCTTTTGAAGTACAAAAACTATGAATTACAATTCCTCAATTTCGAATGAACTAAACTCGAAATAATCATAAGCTATGAAATTTTCCAATTCTTCTCTTTAAAAAATATTTCAAATGCGAGAATTTCCTTGTAAGAAATTACTACAAAGAAGAAGTGACTTTAGTCCTCTCTTTTTCAACCCAAATCAGAGATATAACAAAGAAAAAGTGTAATTCAATAAAATCAAGACATTCTCAACACAATTCCCAAATCAAAACACATAATATAGACAAAAATGAAAAAGATAAGAAAGCCTTTTGTAAAATGCAAACAAAAAGTGTTTCTCAATCAACAAACAATCTAGTAAGTGAAATCAATCCAAAAACTCAAATAAATCAAAGACCCTTTGTCAAACAAGCACTCATATCAAGATCTCGAGATTATATCCTTGTGACAAAGATCAAAAGCCAAAAATTTGTAAAATTACAAAGACAAACTTTTGATCCCTGAAAACCAATCAAATGCAAGTTTTAAACTCATAAATAAATCAAATACTGGTATCATAAGTTCATCCCAGACAATTGAGGCAAAACTGGGTGAAAAAAGACAAATTGGCTCACTCCAACAATTCCTACAGGAATCATCGCAGGCTGACAATGGGGTATAGTGCGATGAGATAAGGTTGTCGCAGGATACCAATTGAGCATAGTGCGACATCGTCATACTGAATTAGACAAGCAGGGTGCAACATCTAAAGGTTTTCGTAGGCTTCCAATATGGTACAATGCAACGATCTCTGTAAATAAGGGGAAAAATGGAAGAAAGACAAAAAATCTATCTGAAATTTCAAACCCAGGGAGTCCATATGGATCACCGACAAGCTCATAGAATCAATTTAATCAGAGGAAGGCAGGCTAAAATAAAACAAGAAGCAAAAAACCAAAAGGAAGTCGTATCCCCAGTATGGTCACCAATTTTGTTATTGGATTAATCGGTAAATACGGATATAAACAGATCTCCCTCTTACAAGGGAAAAACTCTCTATGGCCAAGGGTAAACCACAATAGACAGGTATGACTGCAGAAATCAACTCAATTCCAACATATGCTATATAAACTAATGTGCAATATAAGAAAGAGGCCTACCTCGATCCAACGTTTGATGATGTTCCACCATTGAGCACTTTGACCCAAAGCTTTATAACTGCAAGAAGTTCTCAACAAACATGTAGAGAAAGTATACAGTGATAATATAAAAGGGGTTAGCACATTAGATAGCATAATACATTAATAAAAATTACAAACACGCCCATGGATAATAATCATATATTTTCAAGATATCAATAGGATGGGAGAGGAGTATTTCTATTAATAATTGATCAGTGAAAGTGACAACGATACAGACCTCTGTGTCGGCACGGTTCGAAACCAAGAAACCAAGTTCCTTCCAACTAGGTCTCCACCACTTCAATCCTCCACCAAAGGAAAGAAAATAGGAAAGAGGCAATGAGGTCCTCTCAACAATAGGGAAAGAGATTGGGGTATGAACACTGTGTTCAGACTTGAGGGACAAAGGGATGCAGACTCAATATGAAGTAATTTCTCCAGAGTAACTTTGCTCTCAAAGTTGAATGCTTTCTCCTTCTTTTCCATAGGTTGAAATTGTGCTCTTATAGCCTTCAGGATGCAATTGAAGGGTCGAGTCGGAACATTTCCAGTATATGGAAGGCCAAGGATCAAAGATCTCATGTTGTGACATGGACACCCAACCTCATTTTGTATTTTCTGGCACAAATCTCGATGTACACGGGTTGTAGTGGATCAACAAGCGTATACGCATATTGCATAGCAGATAGGGAGCGTATATGTGAAAAAATGTATATTTTTAGCTCTGGATTTATCAAAAGGGGGATGATAAGTCTGCAAAGGGAATGGAAAAAGGCCCTATGTGAAAGATAGCAATGGTGAGGCAAATCTTTCTATAACAGATGCCCCATAATGTGTGATATTAGAGGAGTATCTGCGATGGCCGAAATACATTATAAATAACCCAGAAGTGGAGTGGTAAAGAACCAGCTGGATGAACTCAATTACTCATTACATTATGTACTAACTTTTCATACATGGCTAACAAGTATACAATGCAGATCCATGTGGAAAATATACCAAACAACTCTTCATGGCCATGAACATGCAAATACAAATGCAGTTACATGCCAAAATATGTCATAGTCATGAATAAGGCCCAGTGAAATGAGTATCAAAATCAGTTTGAAGATATATGTATGCCACGGAGTACAATCTGATCTCCCATGATCACTGAAGTCAAATAGGTATTGGTCCAATGAAGGGGAAGCAACAGCTTAGGAAGTTGTAGCCACATAGTGATGTCCTCAAGTCTTATACACTAGGTGCAAGTCTACATCATGTGAATAAATGAGTTGAGGTCGAACAAGATGAGACATCGTTTGATTATCGGTCATTGAGGTATACCGTTAATAAACACGAGACAACCTACAAATAATGAAAGTAGGTATCAAGGCACTGAGTACATTTCTACAAGTGTGAATAAAGGAGTTGGTGTTGAACGCTTGAGAAATTTATTGATCAGGATACATTGATGTATTCTCATCTGTTAATGGTGAGAGAGCCTACCACTAATGACTGCAAGACTCAAGGTACTCATAAAACTCTAGGTCCCATATCCAGAATGAATGAGCTGAAGTCGATGGAAAGAGACCCGCTAAAAGGAGAGCATTGAGGCATCTCTGATCAGTCAGCATGAGGAACAAAGTAGGAGCTTCATGATTTGGTGGAGATCGGAAAAAGAACATGTTCACGAACCAATGATCTTGTGCATCATCCACATGTGCCAAATTCAAGCGATACACAAAAAATACCCTCTGAATCACAGCCAATGATGAAAAAATATTGACAAAGGCGAGGAAACCACCAATAAGTCTAATGGCATCCAAGACACTGCACGAATCCCAAAGTGTGAATATATGTCTTACCGTCGAACACAAGGGAAACCACCTAGTCAACGACCAATGATGAAGTGTCAATTGTTGGGTTCAAGGTGACCTACCAATGATGAAAGTAGGGCCAGGGTGCATGATAAGACCAAAGTATCATGTGATTCTGAGACAAAACTAAGGGTATAGCCGACATGAGAAGTCAAGATTTCAGAGGAGTGGCCGACACAGGTTGATAGAATTCCTTTGAACAAGAGCATGAGACATCTGGTGGACTCTGGCAACATGGACTCAATGATGTGACAATTAGATGCAGGATGCATCCATAATGTTCTCTATAGAGACTGGAAGAGTAACCAGTTGTTATAACCCTAATTTTCACCAGACATACTTACCTGACATCAGTCCATCTCATATGCCTTCTTTGCCAAGCCAGTACTAAACAACTCTTCTTAAAAACACCCTTTTTAAAGGCCCACATGTCTTTCTCCACTACAGCCTGCGTGTACACTCTAGCTGACCCACTACAACCCGCGTGTACCTACAAAAGCATGAAAAATGGAAAGTTGCTTATGGAACACACAGTTTTAGGTAAGTTAACTAAACCTTTCAACCATGCATGGCCACTCACTCAACTAAATACCTAGCTCCTTCTAGCCTATAAAAGAAGGGGTAGGGGTCCCATTTGAAAGGAGAAAAAACATAGTAAAGAAACTCTACCTGAATTCGTATTCCCTTTTGCCCAAAATTATACAACCATTTTGTGATTTCAATGAATAAGAGAAGCAAGTGTGTTAGCAGTTGGTGCACAGTAAAAGAGGATCCCAGGAATAGATTCGTGGAGTAGTGGTGGTCTTCATCATTGTAAGTTTCTTTAGTGAAGTTAATAATAAATAAGTATTTTTCCCGTCCCACCATATGAGGTTTTCATTGTTTATTGTGTACATGTTGATTAAATCTCTAACCCATTAATCCATATATCAAATGCATGTGGAGTTATTTGTTTGTCTTTTGTGAATGCAGGTCAGCCTTGGGATGAGAGTTGCAGTCAAAGAGCGACCAAGAGTAAAGAGGGATCGATATCAAACGCCGGAAATAAGGTATGTTCACTTGATCTTCTTAACTGTTTATTTTCATAAGAATAATGGGGATTAGGTCTGGGATGATGGTAAAAAGTAGGAATCTTTAGTTCTTTTCTGCATGCATGATAAAAATCTAAGTGCTAGTCCGTAGGGGGATTTCCCACTCACAACACCAGTCGGTAAAGAAAATTCTATATCGAGATCAACTTCATAAGTCCATGCTAAACCCAAAATTATGATGACACAAAGACTCAATAACTTTGTGCTCTATTCAAAGGTGACATGACTGCTGCCAATTACAATATAGTACTCCCTTCCCACCTGTCTTTTTTTGTTTTTTCATAACAAATGAATGCTATGATACAGAGGAGGGAATGAGTGTTGCAAGAAAAACTAGTTCTAGCAATGGAACGTACCTATGCTTAATGCAAGAGAATGCATGCGAGAGATGGAAACTCGGGGTGATGTTCCCTCCAGGGTAGAGGGTGTCAAATTACAAAGGACATAAACAAGGCTTTGCTTGGTTGAGGATGCAAACTGCTTAGGAAATGGTTTATAACACAAAGCGAGAACTAGATAAAGACTCAATACTGCAAGTGAGGGCATGAGATGTAATCACAACTTAACGCCAAAAAAATTTCCTTTTTTATATATTTTAGTCTACTTGGTGTGAAAAAGGGGTAAAATTGTGCCAAATAGACATCTTTTCAAATCCAATTTACAAGTGTGAAAAAGACAAGTTCACTCGGAAATCTTTTCAATTTTTGGTAGTGAGTCAGAAAAGAGCTTAACTAAGACTCATGAACTTTCAAATCCAAATTTAACGAGCATGAAAAGGACAAATCACTCAGAAATATTTTCAATTTTTAGACAAGTCGGAAAAGAGATTAACTGAGACTCATTTTTTCTGTTTTAATCAACTTGTAAAGGGGGAGGCCAAGGCTCCTATCTCGGTCTTCTGCGGAAAGTCAGTATCTCACGGATAGCTGAAAAAATATTGGGAAAACCCAAAGCTTTCCAAGTCAAGGAGGAGAAGGTGCTAACGAATGATATAGTCTGCGTGATGGTTTGAATAATGTCTCTTAATGGAAAAGACATAGGTGGGGGGATGGGATGTCCCATCAGGTCATCCCAATCGAAGGGAACCTCGTCAAGACTTGGAGGGAGAGAATTAGGGGAAAGAATAAATCTCTCTCGTTTAGAAGGGGGAGGATTTGGAATGTTGATGACATGACTGAAAGGTGCATCATTCTCTTTAGGGAGAGTAGGGTTGACCATAGATTGCACTGGTGTGGCCACTTATTCAATTATAGGCTGAAGAGGATGCATAGTAACGGGGGAAAGAGACGCTTCACCCTTAACAAAGGGGGTGAGTTCGGGAGAATATTGCTTCGGTGGAACAACTGAGATGATCAAGGGAGAAGTGGTGTGAGGAGAAACCATGGATGCCTCAGAATCTGAAGGGCTCTTGGGTGAGCCCCACTCTTCTGGTATCTCGACAGTAATCAAACACAAACGAGTAAGGTGACTTCCTTCGCAAGTCCTTCAAAGGAATTTAGGCTTACGTCTGAGGCGTCTAGGCTTCTTGATGTAACTAGTAGGGGAAAGAGATTTGTCTCCTATATGATGAATAGAGGTGGGAGACGTGACATGGCTATGATTCGGGGAAAAAAGAATGGTTCCCCCAACATAATTGGTAGAGGTTGAGGGAAAGTTGTCGACATAGTTTGTAGAAGAAGTCAACACATCTCTGGCATGACTGGCAGAGGTTGGTGATGGATCACCAGTATGATTGATAGTGACTAGGCTAGCGATAGATGGTGGCATTTGATTCCATGGTCCAGGGAAATATTGATTTTGAAAAATTGCAAGGCAAGCAGGATCTTGGTGTACCTCTTGCCCCAACCCAGAAAGGTGTTGGTTCATGCCAAAAAGGTTCGAAGAGGTTTGGACGAGCATCATCACTGAGATCTGTAAAGAGACCGAGGTAGGATAAGGATTATTCGAGTGAGGATATATGTTTCCCCCTTGTGAAGGGGTCCCATAAATAGGGTAGCTTGAACCGTAAAATTGATTTTCCCCATATGAAAGACCTGGGGGTAATTGAGGACCTGTCATGGAAAAAGTTTTTGAAGGAACTGACATGGTGGATGAAAGATACATGGGTGGGGTGTAATAAGTGGGATAAGTACCCATATAAGTATTGGCTCCTAAAAAATCATAGCTAGTATTGGTTCCATAGGGGGGAAGCTTCCAACCTCCCATGGGGACACGACTCATATCAAACGAAGAAGTAGGCATTGGAGCCATGGTTCCCCCAGGTCTAATGATAGGATTCATATATGTGGGCCAGAGAGAGGGTTGCATGGGGGAAGGCATATCAACAGAAAAATGGCTAGATACCCAAGGTGCAGACTGAGCGTTGTAGTTCTGCATACCATTGTAAAAAATGGAAGGGTCTATCCCCATAAAATTAGCAGGTATCATGGGGTGGGTAGCAGTGAATGA
This sequence comes from Picea engelmannii, assembly GCA_009831015.1. Lineage (NCBI taxonomy): Eukaryota > Viridiplantae > Streptophyta > Pinopsida > Pinales > Pinaceae > Picea > Picea engelmannii. The sequence continues at coordinate 2,001,881 of ML776964.1, forward strand.
GGGAGAAAAATAAACTCCACTATCCATAATGATGAAACCCAAAATAGACGCCTAAGGTCGACTAGTATTCAAAGAGCATACCAAAAAGTCAAACGACCAATATGCATGCAAATGGTCTAAAGTGGTTGAGTGGCCTCCCTTGATAAATAAGGTATGTCTCATCCAAGAGGGACCTGAGACTCCCCACTAAAGTTTGGAGATAACAGAATCAATTATAAGGGCCCTCGTAGGCTTAACAACTAGTCGTTCAGATCCCCCCGGAGAGGTAATCCTCCATAAAGGTTGTGTGTTGTCCGACCCTTATCTGACTCAAGATACAAGCAGAATAACCCCTGCAAGTAACCTATGAGATACCTAAGTAAATAAAGTAATAAACCACTATATAAATTATTCACAGGTGAGTAGTTGTAAGTTTGAATCACCGTATGGGTGGGGTAGAAAAGCCCGAAACCTTGAAAGCACTGCCTCTCACAGAGGTATGGGTATTAGCAAGATCCCCAAATACGAATAAATGTACAGAAATATCTCTGACGCCAGGTGAGTATCCAGGGGTTATCCCTTCAACTAACTTTGTGCGACCTCGTGATTAACTCTAGTGTGAGTGGAGCCTACTGATATTACCAATTATACAATGGAATTATCAACTCCCTGTCTCAGACACATATGTTGATTTAATTTCCTTGGAGAAGTTTACTCACAAGATCCTATTCCAAGGACCTAAATCCTAGGCTAGTTTGTGCACCCTAAAAAATAAAATCATGACTAATCAATATTAGTTTAAAGCGTAAATGTTATTGGTCGTGGTTACTCAAAAAGGTATGGAAGTGAAACTCATGATGTTATGACTCTGCAAGAAAATAAATATGGATATAATGCAAAGTCTATATTTAGATTTTCAATGAATGATATGCTAATAAGAACAGTGAAGTCTTCAATTTCAACTCTACAATTGAAAAGTAAAATGCAATCTTTCACTAAATGCACTAATCTAATGATAAATATTCAAAGACGAAAATGCCAACCAATGCAAAATGCTTTTTTTTTGTATTTTCAATATACTAAAAAGAAAATGCATGGACTGATGAGAAACCTAGTATATAAATTCTACTATGTATAAAAGCAGTAACTCGAGCAGAATACCAATAAGCCACGCAAACAAACCAGAGAACAAGGACAAATAAAAAATGGAAAACAAAGAGAAAGACTCCGCCCAAAAATTCAACTCCAAACAAGTTTCTTGTCATCCCAAATAATCTCAAAAGACACTACAGAGACCTAAGAATGCTCAGCAATCTTCAAATCCCACCCAACAATCACCAAACCAAGAAAATAAGCAAGGGGAAGTGGTATACGTGATTGTTCAGGAGAACATAATGTATATACACTTCTTGCAGTGAGACATCAAGCGTGTATACGTGACTTTCAAGGCAAAAAGGGCGTATATGCTTCAAAACAAGGCCAGGCAAGGGAAAAAGGATGAAAACTCAGACCCAGAGTGAACATGACATGTCAAGCAATGACATGACAAGAAACACAAAGGAAAAAGAGAAATGTAAGAAGAAAAAGTACTTCAACCCTTAGAAGGAAGATCTCTCCCTAGTGGAGTCACCATTTTTGTTACAAGGGAAAAACTCTCTATGGCCAAGGGTAAACCACAACAGACATGTATGACTACAAAAATAAACTCAATTCCAACATATTCTATATAAACTAATGTGCAATATAAGAAAGAGGCCTACCTCGATCCAACGTTTGATGATGTTCCACCATTGAGCACTTTGACCCAAAGCTTTATACCTGCAAGAAGTTCTCAACAAACAAGCAGAGCAAGTATACAGTGATAATATAAAATGGGTTAGCACATCAAATAGCATAATCCATTAATAAACATTACAAACATGCCCATGGATAAAGATCATATATTTGCAAGATATCAATAGGATGAGAAAGGATTATTTCTATTAATAATTAATCAGTGGAAGTGACAATGATACAAACTTCCATGTTGGCACGATTCGAAACCAAGAAACCAAGTTCCTTCCAATTGGGTCTCCACCACTTCAATCCTCCACCAAAGGCAAGCTCATACGAAAGAGGCAATGAGGTCCTCTCAAAAATAGGTAAAGATCTTGGGGGATGAACACTGTGTTCAGACTTGAGGGGCAGAGGGATGCAAACTCAATATGAAGTAATTTCTCTAGAGTAACTTTGCTCTCAAAGTTGAATGTTTTCTCCTTCTTTTCCATAGGTCAAGATTGTGCTCTTATAGCCTTCAGGATGCAACTGAAGGGTTGAGTTGGAAAGTTACCTATATATGTAAGTCCAAGGATCAAATATATTCTGTCGTGACATGGAAACCCGACCTCATTTTGTATTTTCTAGCACAAATCTCGATGTATGTGAGCTATAGTGGATCAGCAAGTGTATACGCATCTTGCATAGAATATAGGGAGTGTATATGTGGAAAATGTATATTTTTAACTCTGGATTCATCAAAAAAGGGATGATAAGTCTGCAAAGGGAAATGGAAAAAGGCCCTCTATGAAATATAGCAATGGTGAGGCAAATCTTGCTAAGTTCATCCCAGGAGACTGAGGCAAAACTGGGTGAAAAAAGATAAATTGTCTCACTCCAAAAATTCCTACAGGAATCATCACAGGCTGACTGTGGGGTACAGTGTGACGAGCTAAGGTTGTCGCAGGATACCAATTGATCATAGTGCAATGTCATATCACTAGATTGGACAAGCAGGGTGAAATGTCTAAAGATCGTCACAAGCTGCCAATATGGTACAGTGTGATGATCTCTATAAATAAGGGGAAAAAATGGAAGAAAGACAAAAAATCTGACTGAACTTTCAGACCCAGGGAGTCCATATGGATCATCGACAAACTCAGAGAATGAATTTAATAAGAGGAATGCAGAATAAAATAAAACAAGAAGAAAAAAAACAAAAGTAAGTTGTATCCCTAGTATGGTCGCCAATTTTGTTATTGGATTAATCGGTAAATGCGGATATAAACAAATCTCCCTAGATCCACCTGGAACTAGAACAAAAAAAAACAGAATATAAGACTTTCCCTAAGCTCTAATTATTGAGTTTACTAGTTAACAAGAGATAGACAACATACCTATAAATGTCGTTTCCTCTTTCCATTGCCATCCTAGCTCCATTCCAATGCTCCAAATATATTGAACCTACAAGGAAACACAAGCCAACCAAAGTGAAAGAAATATAATATACTCAACAAAAACCTATGTATGTGATCAAGGAATCATACAATAAAACAAGATTAGTTTTATGGGAAATAAACATATCATTGTATTATAATGAGTAGAAAGTGGATATTACAACCAAAGCCTTGATGTCACAAGGTCCCCTTTTGATGGTCCTTTTCTCTAACACACACACCTTTTCTCTAAAGTCTTTGAATGAAGAATATCTACCATGTATCTTGTAGAACTAAAGCAAAGCTCCTGTTGGAGCCGCCCTTAACTGATTTATAAACTTTCACATTTTTCAGTCTTTGACACTTGAAATCTAAAGATGGCCTTTTGAATTTTTCCCCCGGAACTTTGAAAAGATTTTTTACAACCTTGTCGAAAAAAGCAGTGATGTTTTTTCTCCCCTTAAAACAAGTCCGCTTTTGTACTAAACGTTCGAACTTTTTGGCTTTATTTCGGGATCTCGCAAGTCAGAAACTTTAATCCTTGAGTTCATACGTCTCAAGTCACGAAATGACGAAGTCGTTTTTTATTTTCCGCCCGAAGAACTAACTAGGGTAAAATCTTTTAACTTTTGATTTGACGTTGTCGAGGTTTCGCGCCTCGGCGCTCATCAAACCCATTTTTTATTTTTTACAGTCCCGAGAACCGAGAACACGAGGTACTTGTAAGATAACCCTAGTCAGATATTAAAGGCAAAAGCTAACTATGGTTAAAATGGTTCTCGGTGCTTCGCCACTCGGCGCTATCTTTTCGAAAATCATGATGTCTAAAAATCCGACTCACGAAACCACGATGCGATTATAGTTTGATTAATTAGTCACCTAATCCAAGTTCTCTTAATCCTAATTAAGTCTTAATTGTCGATTTCTTGCAGTTTCGTAACTCGGCATACTAATCTCCCGAAATTTTATCTTCGAAATCCTGAGTCGCGATACCGCGAGTAAAATGATTAGGAAATTAATCATGCTTTAAATCAAGATTATCTCTTAAATCAAAATCCGTACTCGCAGTCTCGCGAGTTGAAAACTTAAAATGTTAAAGGGAAATCCCCAATGCAGCGAAAAGCGAGAAAGATCTTTAACGTTGCTATATTTTGAATATTTTAAATTATAACGAGATAGGTCCCACGCATCGAGGCTTGCACATTTCCCGAGGAAACTTTTTGCTTTTCATACTCCGACTGACTGACAAGCCGCTAAACATTGATGACATTAATAGATAATTAGGGTAAATCTATGAATAAAGTAGATCGGATTTTTACGCAATCAATTTGTTGTTAATTGTGATTGGACAGACTTATTACGGAGATTACAGAAGTTTCAAATATATACGGGAGTCTCATTTTGTTATAATGAAAACATTTTTCATAAGAAAGCAGAGCTCATCATTTTCGAATTTGAATTAACTTCTGCATGTATACGCAGGTTTATCATAGAAGAGAGAAAAATAAAGCAGCAGTCATGGCTCCGCGGAAAGCGACGAAGACTAATGTCGAAGTTACAAGCCAGGGTTCATACAATATCTCCGATACTTCACCCCGAAGTATCGAATCGATTCCCGACTAGTTGCATGTGTTCAATGTTCTGCAGGCATAAATAGTTGATTACTCAGATGATTCTGACGGCAACGAAAAAGACTATTTACACACCAAGTATAAGATAGTTGTCCAGTCAGGGATGCACAGAATAGCGACCAGGCCCCGGTTGCTTCCTTACTATGACATGATCCGCTGGGTTTTGGATCACGTGGATCTGCCTACCAGAACAATTATGAATAGTCAGCGAGCGACTATCAGAACTTTCCATCCCAAGCATTTACAAAGCATGTATAAGCTACCTTCCACATCTGAATATACATACAGTGTGGATTTCTTGGAAGAATTCAAAAAGAAGGAGTGCACAGAATATGACAAAACTATCCCAGGTTTGATAAAGGATTGGGTTTCACGCCCCGCGACATTCAGAGTGAATGACAAGGGTGTGTATTCAATTGCTTCGCTAGAGCCACAATACAAGTATGTGGCCATGATGACATGTAGTCTGTTTGGGCGAGAAGACACCTCGCATTTCTATGTCTCTTGGGTGCCTCTCATATTTCGGGTCGCTGAAGGTTTCTCTTTCAATTGGGCAAAGATACTCTCAGATAGCTTGACCAACAGGGTCATAGAGTATCGGGAGAAAAAGGCATGTGGGAAACCCTCAGTGCTCTACATGTCTGCATATATCATGGATGCAATATGTTCCATGACGCCTTTCCCCTTGATGAATTGGGCTTGGAATCCATCCCAAGAAAAACCAATGCACGAATACCATGATAAATTATGGGAAAGTAAAGCTGGAAAGTTCCCATATGAGATTTTCAATTGGGTGATGGTGCCCCTGCACATCAATATTTTTGGCCACCCGCCACCTCGCATATCAGATAGCATTTCAACAGGTCTGAGTGGCATCGCAGATTGGTATGTAGAAGCAGAGTTCTCATACATCAAAGTTTTCGGGGCTTCTGTTCCCCCTCATGCGCTACCTTTGTTCATTCCCGATAAACTAGCTTGTAGTGAAGTTTCATGGCAAACAGTAATCAGGGGCGTAAGCAAGGAACTCAAGGGATATTCAAAGAAGGTATGGCCTTCTTTTCCCATTCGAATGAATTCATATTATTTATTAGATTTTGGGCATGCCAAATCCGAGGCTGCTACCCTGGAGGACCTAAAGTTGGCCTCCATTGATATTAAAAAACATGATCCACAGAAAGTTGTAAGCAATCACCTGGCTCATGTTGGGCTTAAGAGATTCGAACATGAGAATTCCCCCTCGGACGACATTTTCCGAGGAGAGAAATCTTATGATGAGGTGTTAGCCTAGATCCAATTGCTAGCACCCAAAGACACAGCAGTTGTGTTAAGATTCCAAGAGCATAGGCGAAGATGTCTTCCCACTGTGTTGGGAGGTTTGGTCATTGCCGAGACAAAAGATAAAAATGTTGAAGATTCTACAGAGGTAATATCTATCCCTGGACAACAACCGGAGGAGGAGCAAATGAGTAATCCCGAAACAAAAGAAAGGACTCCAGATCCTCCAAGGAAACAGTTTTCGGAGGCTGAGGGAAAGACTCCAGACCCGCCAAGCAAAGAAATTTTGGAGGTTGAAGGAAAAACTCCAGAACCTCCAAGCAAACATAATTCGGAGGCTGAGAAAGAAGCCCCAAATACTCCAAAAGAACAGAACCCTGTCAATACTCCAAAAGAATCAACAAAGCAAATAGGAAAACCCATATCCTATGTCACACCCTTGCAGTCGGCACAGGGAGATGTTAGCGAGGGATGGATATTTGGTGAAGAACTAAGACCTATAAGGGTAGAGGAACTCCCTCCTAATGAGTTATTTTTTGACAAAAAGAGAAAAGTTGTAGTGAAGCGAGAATTTTATCAAGAGGGAGAGTCCACTGTTAAAAAATACAAAATCATGACATATGGCAAGAGCAAGAAAAGTTACCAGCTTGCTACTGAAATCGCTGGAACACTGGGCGCCTACGCTTCGGCAAATCAATTCTCGGTTGGGCAGATGAATCTCCAATTAAAAATAAATAATCGCCTCATCAGGACCCTCGAGGCCAGGTTGGCTATAGCCATAGAAAATGCCAAGGGCCAGGCCAACATAGAGATGGAACAGGCTAGATTGGCTGATAAAAATGAGATAGAAATGCTCAAAGTCAAGCTGGAGCAAGCACATTTGGTGATCCGAGAAGGTCGGGTGTAGGCCGATCAGCAGAGGAATATGATCACAGAGCTATAGGCTCAAGTAGAGGTTGTTGAAAGCAAAATGATCGATGTCGAGGGGTTTAAATGCTGAGCGATTGATATCAGGGGCAGGATCTCTTCTATATAGCCGAATCTGCTGGACAAGGTTAGAGTAATTCAAGAAGATTGCCATTTGATGCATCAGATTTCCAAGAATCTGACCGCCAGAGAAAATAAAGCCGAAGTTTCTCGGGTAGCCTTTCAAGAGGCAGTGATAGCTACCAACAACAGGTTTTCCACAGGTTCTCCAGGGCTCACCATTGCTGAACAGACAAGAGGTAATATTTTGTTAAAAGATTGGGAACATAATATTGCCTTAAGCAAGGAACAATCTCAAAAAGTTACCAGTTCACTAGAAGAAGCCTTCAATGCCATAGATGGCGAGCTGCTAGAAATGGAAAATGGAGGTGACTCAGAGACGCTGAGGCAAATGAATATAGATCAGATCTCCCTCGATCTAAAGGAGAAGAATGAAAGAGATTCGACAGATATCTCCAAGATGGTCAGGTCAGACATGGCTCAAATTGATAAACATTTGATTCAACCGAGCGCACAACTCAACGCTCTTGTCATCATTGACACACAAATAGGTGGTAAACTTCCACAGATGGCCCGAGAGTGCTATTTCGCCAAGGCCAGCTGTCAAGCGGAGCCTTCACAGCTTGTATCCCAGTTCGTGGACAAATGCATCATATGCACTGAATCCACGCAAAGGCAAGCACCTGGCGCTTTTTGAAAATAGAGTAGAAGAGATGGAGTGATTTCGCTCCTCACAGCTACCAAGCGGAACCTTCACAGCTTGTATCCAGTTTATGGACAGATGTATAATATACACTGAATCACGTAAAGGCAAGCACCTGGCACTTTTTGAAAATAGAATAGGGAAGGGAAAATTTGTATAAATAGATCACCAAAAGATGACACCAGGGCTAGACCTTTTTGGTATCGATTGTAATAGAGTTTTACATTGGAAGAAGTTAATATACAAGAAATTTGAGGATTCTCGATTCCGTCCAGACTGTATTATCAAGTTTGCTTCTTTGTTCTTTATGTTTTATTTCATTTCGCTCATTCATAACTGATGTGCTTTGTTATAATTTAGTACGACCACTACTATAACAAAAGAATTCTAGTTTTCTGTCTCTGTCTATTGTTTTTCCTCTGCACTGGCTATCAGCGGGTGTAAGACCAATTCGCATTCGCAAAATTCTACGTTTATTCTCGGCTACGTCAGTTATTTTCTCACTGATTTCTTCTTCTACTTATATGTGACTTTTCTTTGACATGAACCTCATGTTATACACATCTAAATGTTTCTCTTTCGCATCACACTTTTTTATTAAATTATAATGCAGTTACGGGAAAGGGCCTTCTTTTGCAATCTTTATTTCATTCAGAAAACGTAAAAAACTCTTTTTATTTTTTACCAAATTGAATCAGCACTGAAATATCTCTTTAAATCATTTCCTACGGTTACTGTTCTTTAATGACTGTACCTGCAGCTACGCAACCTAATATTGAACATGGGTTATCTAATCAAACACACATTGCTTTAAATATTTTCGATAAAATCCTCAAAACTGCTAACACCCGGGAACAACTCGAGCGTTCATGGGAAGCCATTGAGCGTCATATAACTGCTCAAGAACAGTTGGAAGCTATATAGAAAGAACGTAGAAATCCTCATTAGTTTACAATACCGAAGGTTAGTATAATCCTTTATCAACCTTTAGTATACTTTCAGATGCCTTGACATTGTACTTTAAAGCCTTAAGTACAGACTCAGGAACAACATATTTCTGGCGCCACTGCCGGGGAACGAAGTTATGAAATCTTTTCCCTGGGAAAACGACAAACTATTTCGTTGATAGTGCTACTCTTTGATAGTGAACATAAAGTGCACATAATTTTAAGGCTTGTTTAAATCTTTCACTTGGCGACTCCATTGAAACACAAATTGGCGTCTGGTAGAAGGAATACCAGACAGAACCCGGATGGCAAGCTGATTACGCCTGTTAATGATCCTGAAAAAATTTCAAGAGCGAGAGGCTCGTCTAAGGCAACAACTACCGTTCATAAGCCCAAAAACCCACTTTTAAAGACTAAATTCCCTTAAGAACCTCCTACTTCCTGCAGCCCTCTGTCTGATACCAGAGATCCGAAAACAGACTACTCTGAATTTAGGAGTGATATCCATCAGACTTTCCCATCTATAAACAAGGGAAAAGGTCCTTTAGAAAGATCGTTGTCATTTGACATGCCAGCCTTTCTTCAACAGAACTTCCCAGTTTCACCTGATTCCAAGGAGTGTGTTACACCCTTATTTCCTACTCCCTGTCGATGGCAGGAGTCGGAGGAAGAGGTAATGTCCCTCCTCCCAGAGTATTTGCAAAAGTAGCAGTGAGATACGCTCCTCTAGTTTTACCCATTCACCTCCATGATTTACCTGACAACTACATCAAAAATCTTCCTAAGTTCACTGGGGAGGGAGATCTAACCGCAGCCGAGCATATAAACTGTTTTTACCAGTTTTCCGACATCTGTGGTATTGAGCACGAGGACGTTTATTCGAGACTCCTTGTACAGACCTTTGAAGGACAGGTCCGAACTTGGTTTAGGAGCCTTCCTGCAGCTTCTATTCGGACATATGATGCATTAGACGATGCTTTCCTCAGACAATGGGGAGAGAGGAAGGATCACTTATATTACCTTACCGAGTTTGGGTCTCTAAAGAAAAAGAACTCAGAAACAGTTATGGAATTTATTCTGAGATTTAACAAACTGCATAATAAAATTCCAGTCGTTGTTAAACCTTCTGAACCCTCAGCCAAAGTAACCTTTGCGGGAGCTTTCGAACCTGATTTTGCTCTACTTTTACGAGAAAGAAGAGGAGCCACCCTAAATAGAATGCAAGACGATGTTGTCGAAATATAATCTAATATGATGGCTTCAGGCAAGTTAAAGGCTAAAGTAGAAACGGTCAACCGATAAAATAAACTCTATAGGGAACCAGCTGGTCCTTCAGGGTCAAATAGATATTCTGAGGATAGAGTAGATGATATGGCCTGAATAATTAAAGAATTGTCTAACAAAATCTCTAGGATGGAGTTGGATCCGGCTAAAGCTGATTCTTCCAACAAAAGGGACTTTTGGAGAAACCCAAATCCCCAAAATCAACAAAGGCAAATAAAGAATGAAGATAAAAAAATACAAGCTCCACTAAAAAACGAAAATTTTATAGGGGCAAATGACCTCCAAGATTTCGGAGATTCGGAAGATGAAGTCGCGTGTTTCGGTGATGAATGTTCCCAGTCATTTTTGACCAGGGAAGACTATGAGAAATCTTTAAATACTTCTCAACCTTCTAATCATAATGAAGAAAGTGATCATCCCGACCTCTGCGTATCTCAACCAGAAACCGAAATGATAGCGGCTGATTTTCAACCCAAATACAATCTGAGATAAAAAAATAAGACCACCTCAACTGACCAACCTAAAAGAATCCTTCAAAGGGGTCAAGCTCATGAACCTCCTTCGGAAACATTGTTACCCAGCAAAAAAATCAAGGTAGAAAAACTCAAGAATCCGATGTGAAAAAAGTTGAAACCCAAACAAAGGAAACTGAACCAGTAGATAAAGTTATATCATCGGCTAAAATCACGAGTGATAAAGAAGTCCAGACAAATAAGTCGGAAAATAAAAGCTCGGAAGTTTTAACCAAAGAAACAGACAAGGTAAATTTATCTTTCAATTTCGAAAATGAATTAAATAAAATTAAGATACCAATTCCTTTGGTAGAATTATCAAAAAACCCCACTTATCGGAAGCAAATAGCCAAAATAATGGGTGTCTATGAGTCAGAAAGTAATTCTGATGTTATCAACCTAGAAGACGACAAACCTAACATCACCTTTGGTCCTCATTTTGAGGGATCTAAAGATAATGTCACTCCTTTCTATATCACCCTGAATATACATGATCTGTTATTGCATAACTGTATGTTAGACTCCAGGGCTTCACATAATGTTATGCCCAAAATTATAATGGAGAGGCTGGGCCTCCAGATCACTAGAACCTATGGATATCTATACTCTTTCGATTCGAGAAAGGTTAAATGTAAGGGGATGATAAAAGATCTAGTTGTTACCCTCGCTCAGGTCCCGGTCAAGAGTATCTTGATGGATGTGGTTATTGCGGATATTCCTCCCAAATATGGTATGTTGTTATCCAGATCATGGGGAGCCAAGTTGGGAGGTTCTCTACAATTGGACATGTCATATGCCACAATTCCTATATTCGGTGGTCAGTTTACCCGGTTGTACAGAGAAACAATATTGGCGTATATTGTCAGTGATCCTCAGAATCCAAATAACTTTCCCATTTACATTGCAGACCAAGATCTGGGAAATTGCATATTGTCACTTGATGATGGTTTATATGGGTATCCAGAAGAACTGGATATGAAGCAAGAAGAGCTTAGCCCCTTGACTGAAGAACTATGCAAAAGTGGTATCTGGAAAATGTACTTCGATGGCGCTTCGTCTTCCGAAGGAGCTGGTGCTGGCATACTTTTAATAGCGCCTGAAGGTAAGTTTATTGTTCCTTTCTCATATCGTTTTTAGTGGGACATAGATTACACCAATAATGTATGTGAGTATGAAGCATTAATCTTAGGTTTGGAGGGTGCAAAGAAATTAAATATAAAAAACTTGGAGGTTTACGGTGACGCTGAATTGATAGTAAGACAAGTAAACCGACAATACCAAGCCAAGCATCCCAGACTAAGAACATACAGAAATTGTGCTTGGGATTTGATGGAGAATTTTTTCTCATCTATAAAAGTCCATTTTATTCCTCGCACAGAAAATCTACATGCTGATGCATTGGCTAAGGTAGCCTCAACCTTTTCTCCTCCCACGAACATTAAACTGTAATATCATATTGAAATCAGATATAAACCCTCTATACCCGACAATGTCAGACATTGGCAGGTCTTTGAAGATGACGAACAAATTCATAAATTTCTTATGGCAATAGGTGAGTTCTTTGAAACTCATCCAGACCAAGAAAACCAAAACGACCCGATATGGATTATGCATAAGGGTGAAGATCCTGAAACCTTTCGAGATAAAATAGTGGATCATCTCATGTTGATCCTTAAAAACAACCAGATCCTGAAAGGCTTAATTCCTTTAGAAAGACTCTTCGATCAAAACGACATACCTGTGAAATCCACTTTGCAGCACCAACCAGAAGAAGTGGAGGATTGTGACATACGAACTGAAAAAGAAGCCAAGATAGTAAAGATATCTAAATTCCTCCCTCCCAAGGTAAAAAACCAATACAGAGACCTACTCAAACAGTATACAGATGTTTTCGCCTGGTCCTATGAATAACTTCGAACGTATGATACTTCCGTAATTGAGCACAAGATACCGTTGAAGCCCGGGGTCAAGCCTTTTAGGCAAAAGATTAGGCAATTTAACCCCATTTTGTTGCCCTTCATTGAAAAAGAAGTTAAGAAGCTTTTAGACGCGAAAATAATTGTACCACTAAGGTACTCAGACTGGGTGGAAAATTTAGTCCCTGTCGGAAAAAAAGAACGAAGAAATCAGACTATGTGTGGATTTCTGGAACTTGAACAGGTCCTCTCTTAAGGACAATTATCCACTCCCCAAAATGGACCACTTCCTGGAAAGGGTAGTTGGAGAAAATCGAATGTCTATGATAGATGGGTTATCTGGGTACAACCAAATCGCTATGAACGAGCTAGACAAAGAAAAAACCACTTTCACCACACCATGGGGTACATTCATGTATGATAAAATGCCTTTTGGTTTGATGAATGCAGGGGCTACATTCCAGCGCGCTATGGGCATCACTTTCATCGGAGAAAGAGACAAGTTCGTAGTAATCTACCTTGACGATTTAACAGTTTTCTCTAAAACTGATGAAGAACATTTGATCCATTTAAAACAGACTTTTGAAAAATGCCGCGGGTATGGCCTATCTTTGAACCCAAAGAAATCACATTTTGCTATGCAGGAAGGTAAGCTTCTGGGGCATATTGTATCTAAGGATGGGATCAGGATCGATCCTAAGAGGATTGAAGAAATACAAACTATCAGGATTCCTAGGAATGTAAAAGAAATTCAATCTTTCTTAGGTACAATAATTTTTTTACAAAGGTTTGTACCAAATTTTGCTGAAATTGTCAAATTGATCACAGGAATGCTGAAATTAGATAGCAGGGTAAATTGGACGACTGAGGCTAAAGCGTCGTTCGAGCATATTAAAAAAGTCATCAGTGAAGCACCTGTGTTAACAATCCCAAATTACTTGAAAGATTTCCTCATCTTCTCGTTTGCCTCTGAACATACTATCGCCACGGTGTTGCTACAAAAAAATGATGAAGGCTTTGAACGCCCGATCGCGTTTTTTAGCAAGAGCCTTAGAGACGCCGAACTAAAATATCATATAATAGAAAAACAGGCGTACGCAATGGTGAAAGCACTTAAAGCATTCATAACGTACGTTCTGCATTCAAAAATTATCGCGTACGTACCAACCAGTGCTGTGAAGGATGTATTGGTACAGCCAGATAGTGATGGAAAATGAGGGCGTTGGCTCGCTAAAATACAAGAATTTGATCTGGAAGTCAAGCCTACTAAATTGATAAAGGGGAAGGGTCTAGCCAAACTCTTGGCTCAGTCAAACCTTAGAGATCTTGACATCAATTTCCTACAAGGGGAAGACGGAGACACACAATTGCAAGAGCCGGATGACCAGACAAATCCAAGCAAGGTCGAAGAAAAATTCATGTCGTCGGGATGGTATAAAGATATAGTTTTCTATTTGTTAAACCTGAAATGTCCATATGGACTAACACCAGCCAAATGAAGAACTTTAAAACTCCATGCTGCAAAATATTGCATCTCCGAAAATCAACTATATTGGAAGGATCCACTCGAGTTCTTACTAGTCTGTTTGGTTGAGTCGGAAACTCCACGGGTTGTGGAAGAATTTCATGAAGGAATATGTGGAGGTCACCATGCATGGAGAGCCACAACCTACAATATCCTGAGGGCCGGATATTATTGGCCAAAACTATTTTCGAACGTCAATGCCAAAGTACGCACCTGTTACTCATGTCAAATATTTGTTGGTAAGCAGAAACTCCCTGCACTACCACTCGTTCCAGTCAAAACTGAAGCCCCATTTCAACAATGGGGATTAGACTTCATAGGGGAAATTAATCCCCATTCCAGTGCTCAACATAAGTGGATCTTAACATCCACAGATTATTTTACAAAGTGGGTGGAAGCAATTCCAACCAAAAGGGAAACAGACTCGGTAGTGATCGACTTCTTGGAAGATAACATCTTGTCGAGATTCGGGTGTCCCCGAAAGATTGTTACCGACAACGCCTAGGCCTTCAAATCCATGGCTATGATCAATTTCTGCCAAAAGTACAGTATCGTTCTCGGCCATTCCACTGCTTATTACCCTCAAGAAAACGGATTGGCCGAATCATCTAACAAGAGCCTGGTAAACGTAATAAAAAAAGTACTGGATAAAAACAAAATGTCCTGGCATGTGCATTTGAAGTACGCGTTGTGGGCAAATTGCATCAGCACTAAAAGGWCTATCGGCATTTCACCTTTCCAGTTGGTCTATGGCACTGACACGGTTCTGCCTATAAACTTAGCGTTGCTAGTGATGAAATTATGGCAGGATCAGAATGAAGAGCCCAATCATGTAACCAGGAGAATTAATCAGTTGATCGAGGTTCAACAACAYAGAGTAGAGGTTGATGAGAAAATGCAGAAATACCAGGACGATATGAAAGCATTGTTCGACATCAAGGMAAAGAACAGAGAATTCCTCCCAGTTGATTTAGTGTTAAGATGGGATAAGAGAAGGGAAGAAGCCGCTAAGCATGGAAAATTTGATCACCTTTGGTATGGACCATTCAGGGTCTCGGCTCCAGAAGGAAAGAATTCCTTTCTTCTGGAAAATATTGATGGAGAAGTTCTCAGCGCCCCGATCAACGGGCGGTACTTAAAGAACTACATGACGTGACAGTCGACGAATAAAAAAAAAAAAAAATGAAATAGGAAATTATATGTATATATTTGTAAATAAATAAATTTTATTATGAGTTTTTGTACAGATTTATGTTTTCGTTCAAACATTTACTTTTAATTTTTTGGTTTTCGTTCCTAAACTCTCAACACATTTTCAATAAAATTTGTATTGGTTGTTGCAGGATTCCAGTTGCAGACGAAAATAGCTAAAAAAATAATATGCAGGTCGATATTGGGAATAGGACGACATAAAACAGGTGATACATAAGAAAATTCATAATCCACAAAGAAATTGAAAAGAAAAGACAGAGGTGAGTTTTCTCAATATACAATTCATGAAAGGTTGTTTAAGCAAACTAAGGTAACATTTTTCAAATTTGCAATACAAAAGGTTAGATAACAAGAATATTTTGAGTTTCATAATATTCAAATAAAATGAATACATTAAACCTAAAAACAGTCAGTCATAATTTTTGTTCCTAAATATATTCGAAAACTAGTCTCAAACTGTTGTGACCCTTTGTATATTAACCCATTGAATTGCTGCCTTGTTTTCTGTCTATATTTGGGCCTAACTTTTAGCGAGTCACTATCTTCCCGAGTCTTTGTGAAGGGGTAAAGGTTTTTCGTTTTAAACCTCAGGGATTCTGAAGAAGATCTTAATAAGAAAGTTGGTCTTCACAACTACCTGATCTTCTGGTAAGCTAAGGGACGTTTATAGCGATCCTAACTTTCCTAGGTTTTTCAACAGCGTCGGAAAAATCAAAGCTTGCTTGAACAGGATGTTCCTTAAAATTTTATTATTCTCCCCTATCTCCCTAAGAACCAAAGGTCTTGTGAGGTTCAAAGGGAGGTTGATACCGAGTAATCAAAATAAGTGGACAGACCTCTGATAAAAAATATTACACAGATCTCAGCCCTGATAAAAGCTGATTGCTCCCATCTTCGTGTTTTAAAAATAAATACTAAGACAGGTGGTGAAAGGAAATTCAGAAATGATTTCCCCCACCTAGTCCATTAAGACGATGAAAGGAAATTCAGAAATGATTTCCCTCATCTTAGCATTTAAACACATAAATATTTTCCGAAGTGGTGAAAGAAATTCAGTAAAAAAGGGGTCAGACAACTTCACCGGGGTACTGAACAGGCTCGTTGGCCGTGAAGCAATGTCTGAGAGATATGTAAGGCTGTTACGCATAAATATCAATCTACTCTGGTAACCAACACTTTCTAGAAGCCTGATCATTTCCCCAAATTCCGATGGGACTTCCCTATTTAAAATTGTATAATAACGTTCTTTAAATGCAAGTTGAGAATCATAAGATCTGTTGAATATCCTAGGGTCGTTTTGACTATCTTAAATCATCCCCAAAGTTAGTATGAGAAAGGGAAGGTTGTGAAAGTGACTTCGGTCGTGTTTGGAAAGAGTATCTGAGTTCGGAAAAAATTCTTGAAATACAAAACGAAGCTTTTCCCTCCCTTCTATCTTTTTCCTTGAGTTTTCTGTTGATTTTAGCTTGTGACTCCATTTACCCAATATTGGCACCTGGTCTACTATTCTTCATGCCTCACAGGGAGGCGTGATCCCTAGTTGGAGCCTATTTTGGAGCCGCCCTTAAATGATTTATAAACTTTCACATTTTTCAGTCTTTGACACTTGAAATCTAAAGATGGCCTTTTGAATTTTTCCCCTGGAACTTTGAAAAGATTTTTTACAACCTTGTCGAAAAAAGCAGCGATGTTTTTTCTCCCCTTAAAAAAAGTCCACTTTTGTACTAAACGTTTGACCTTTTTGGCTTTATTTCAGGATCTCGCAAGTCAGAAACTTTAATCCTTGAGTTCATACGTCTAAAGTCACGAAATGACGAAGTCGTTTTTTATTTTCCACCCGAAGCACTAACTAGGGTAAAATCTTTTAACTTTTGATTTGACATTGTCGGGGTTTCACGCCTCGGTGCTCATCAAACCCATTTTTTCTTTTTTACAGTCCCGAGAACCGATAATGTGAGGTACTTGTAAGATAACCCTGGTCAGAGATTAAAGGCAAAAGCTAACTATGGTTAAAATGGTTCTCGACGCTTCGCCACTCGGCGCTATCTTTTCGAAAATCATGATGTCTAAAACTCTGACTCACGAAACCACGATGCGATTATAGTATGATTAATTAGTCACCTAATCCAAGTTCTCTTAATCCTAATTAAGTCTTAATTGTCGATTTCTCACAGTTTCGTAACTCAGCATACTAATCTGCCGAAATTTTATCTTCAAAATTCTGAGTCGCGATACCGCGAGTAAAATGATTAGGAAATTAATCATGCTTTAAATCACGATTATCTCTTAAATCAAAATCAGTACTCGCAGTCTCGCGAGTTGAAAACTTAAAATGTTAAAGGGAAATCCCCAATGCAGCAAAAAGCGAGAAAGATCTTTAACATTGCTATATTTTGAATATTTTTAATTATAACGAGATAGGTCCCGCGCATCGAGGCTTGCACATTTCCCGAGGAAACTTTTTGCTTTTCATACTCTGACTGACTGGCAAGCCGCCAAACATTGATGACATTAATAGATAATTAGGGTAAATCTACGAATAAAGTAGATCGGATTTTTACGCAATCAATTTGTTGTTAATTGCGATTGGACAGACTTACTACGGAGATTACAGAAGTTTCAAATATATATGGGAGTTTCATTTTGTTATAATGAAAACGTTTTTCATAACCAAGCAGAGCTCATCATTTTCGAATTTGAATTAACTTCTGCATGTATACGCAGGTTTATCACAGAAGAGCGAAAAAGCAAGTAGCAGTCATGGCTCTGCGGAAAGCGACGAAGACTAATGTCGAAGTTACAAGCGAGGGTTCAGACAATATCTCCGACACTTCACCCCGAAGTATCGAATCGATTCTCGACTGGTCGCATGTGTTCAATGTTCTGCAAGCAAAATTAGTTGATTACTCAGATGATTCTGACGGCAACGAAAAAGATGATTTACACACCAAGTATAAGATAGTTGTCCAGTTAGGGATGCACAGAATAGCGACCAGGCCCCGGTTGCTTCCTTACTATGACATGATCCGCTGGGCTTTGGATCACGTGGACCTGCCTACCAGAACAATTATGAATAGTCAGCGAGTGACTATCGAAACTTTCCGGCCCGAGAATTTACAAAGCATGTATAAGCTGCCTTCCACATCTGAATATACATATGGTGTGGATTTCTTGGAAGGATTCAAAAAGAAGGAGTGCACAGAATATGATAAAACTATGTCAGGTTTGATAAAGGATTGGGTTTTGCGCCCCGCGACATTCAGAGCGAATGACAAGGGCGTGTATTCAATTGCTTCGCTAGAGCCACAATACAAGTATGTGGCCATGATGACATGTCGTCTGTTTGGGCGAGAAGACACCTCGCATTTCTATGTCTCTTGGGTGCCTCTCATATTTCGGGTCGCTGAAGGTTTCTCTTTCAATTGGGCAAAGATACTCTCAGATAGCTTGGCCAACAGGGTCATAGAGTATCGGGAGAAAAAGGCAGGTGGGAAACCCTCAGCGTTCTACATGTCTGCATATATCATAGATGCAATATGTTCCATGACGCCGTTCCCCTTGATGAATTGGGCTTGGAATCCAGCCCAAGAAAAACCAGTGCACGAATACCATGATAAATTATGTGAAAGTAAAGCTGGAAAGTTCCCATATGAGATTTTCAATTGGGTGATGGTGCCCCTGCACATCAATATTTTTGGCCACCCGCCACCTCACATATCGGATAGCGTTTCAACAGGTCTGAGTGGAAATGCAGATTGGTATGTAGAAGCAGAGTTCTCATACATCAGAGTTTTTGGGGCTTCTGTTCCCCCTCATGCGCTACCTTTGTTCATTCCCGATAAACTAGCTTATCGTGAAGTTGCATGGAAAATAGTAATCGGGGGCGTAAGCAAGGAAGTCAAGGGCTATTCAAAGAAGGTATGGCCTTATTTTCCCATTCGAATGAATTCATATTCTTTATTATATTTTGGGCATGCCAAAGACGAGGTTGCTTCCCTGGAGGACCTAAAGTTGGCCTCCATTGAGATTAAAAAACATGATCCACAGAACGTTGTAAGAAATCACCTAGCTCATGTTGGGCTTAAGAGATTCGAACATGCGAATTCCCCCTCGGACGACATTTTCCGAGGAGCGAAATATTATGAAGAGGTGTTAGCCCAGATCCAATCGTTAGCACCCGAAGACACAACAGTTGTGTTAATATTCCAAGAGCATAGGCGAAGATGTCTTCCCACTGTGTTGGGAGGTTTGGCCATTGTCGAGACAAAAGATAAAAATGCTGAATATTCTACAGAGGTAATATCTATCCCTGGACAACAACCGGAGGAGGAGCAAACGAGTAATCCCAAAACAAAAGAAAGGACTCCAGGTCCTCCAAGCAAACAGTTTTTGGAGGCTGAGGGAAAGACTCCAAACCCGCCAATCAAAGAAATTTCATAGGTTGAGGGAAAAACTCCAGACCCTCCAAGCAAACAGAATTCAGAGGCTGAGAAAGAAGCCCCAAATACTCCAAAAGAACAGAACATTGTCAATACTCCAAAAGAATCAACAAAGAAAATAGGAAAACCCATCTCCTCTGTCACACCCTTGCAGTCGGCACAGGGAGATGTTAGTGAGGGATGGATATTTGGTGAAGAACTAAGACCTATAAGGGTAGAGGACCTCCCTCCTAATGAGTTCTTTTTTGACAAAAAGAGAAAAGTTGTAGTGAAGCGAGAATTTTATCAAGAGGGAGAGTCCACTGTTAAAAAATACAAAATCATGACAGATGGCAAGAGCAAGAAAAGTGAACAGCTTGCTACTGAAATCGCTGGAACACTGGGCGCCTACGCTTCGGCAAATCAATTCTCGGTTGGGCAGATGAATCTCCAATTAAAAAGAAAGAATCGCCTCATTAGGACCCTTAAGGCCAGGTTGGCTACAACCACAGAAAATGCCAAGGCCCAGGCCAACATAGAGATGGAACAGGCTAGATTGACTGATAAAAATGAGATAGAAACGATCAAAGTCAAGATGGATAAAGCACATTCGGTGATCCAAGAAGGTCGGGTGTAGGTCGGTCAACAGAGGAATATGATCACAGAGCTACAGGCTCAAGTAGAAGTTGTTGAAAGCAAAATGATCGACGTCGAGGGGTTTAAATCCCGAGCGATTGATATCAGGGGCAGGATCTCTTCTGTACAGCAGAATCTGCTAGACAAGGTTAGAGTAATTCAAGAAGATTGCCTGTTGATGCATCAGATTTCCAAGAATCTGACCGCCAGAGAAAATAAAGCCGAAGTTGCTCGAGTAGCCTTTCAAGAGGTAGTGATAGCTACCAACAACAGGGTTTCCACAGGTTCTCCAGGGCTCACCATCGTTGAACAGACAAGAGGTAATATTTTGTTAAAAGATTGGGAACATAATATTGCCTTAAGCAAGGAACAGGCTCAAAAAGTAACCAGTTCATTAGAAGAAGCCTTCAATGCCATAGATGGCGAGCTACTAGAAATGGAAAATGGAGGTGACTCAGAGACGCTGAGGCAAATGAATATAGATCAGATCTCCCTCGATCTAAAGGAGAAGAATGAAAGAGATTCGACAGATATCTCCAAGATGGTCAGGTCAGACATGGCTCAAATTGATAAACATTTGATTCAACCGAGCGCACAACTCAGCGCTCTTGTCATCATTGACGCACAAATAGGTGGTAAACTTCCACAGATGGCCCGAGAGTGCTATTTCGCCGAGGCCAGCTGTCAAGCGGAGCCTTCACAGCTTGTATCCCAGTTCGTGGACAAATGTATCATATGCACTGAATCCACGCAAAGGCAAGCACCTGGCGCTTTTTGAAAATAGAGTAGAAGAGATGGAGTGATTTCGCTCCTCACAGCTGCCAAGCGGAACCTTCACAGCTTGTATCCAGTTTATGGACAGATGTATAATATGCACTGAATCACGTAAAGGCAAGCACCTGACACTTTTTGAAAATAGAGTAGGGAAGAGCAAATTTGTATAAATAGATCACCAAAAGAAGACACCAGGGCTGGACCTTTTTGGTATCGATTGTAATAGAGTTTTACATTGGAAGAAGTTAATATACAAGCAATTTGAGGATTCTCGATTCTGTCCAGACTGTATTATCAAGTTTGCTTCTTTGTGCTTTATGTTTTATTTCATTTCGCTCATTCATAACTGATGTGATTTGTTATAATTTAGTATGACCACTACTATAACAAAAGAATTCTAGTTTTTTGTCTCTGTCTATTGTTTTTCCTCTGCACCGGCTATCAGCGGGTGTAAGACCAATTCACATTCGCAGAATTCTACGTTTATTCTCAGCTACGTCGGTTATTTTCTCACTGATTTCTTCTTCTTCTTATATGTGACTTTTCTTTGACAGGAACCTCATGTTATACGCAGCTAAATGTTTCTCTTTCGCATCACACTTTTTTATTAAATTATAATGCAGTTACGGGAAAGCGCCTTCTTTTGCAATCTTTATTTCATTCAGAAAACGTAAAAAACTCTTTTTGTTTTCGACCAAATTGAAACAGCACTGAAATATCTCTTTAAATCATTTCCTACAGTTACTATTCTTTAATGACTGTACCTGCAGCTACGCAACCTAATATTGAACCTGGGATATCTAATCAAACACATATTGCTTTAAATCTTTTCGATACAATCCTCAAAACTGCTAACACCCGGGAACAACTCGAGCGTTCATTGGCAGCCATTGAGCGTGATATAACTTCTCAAGAACAGTTGGAAGCTAGACAACAAGAACGTAGAAATCCTCATTAGTTTCCAATACCAAAGGTTAGTATAATCCTTTATCAACCTTTAGTATACTTTCGGATGCCTTGACACTGTACTTTAAAGCCTTAAGTACAGACTCAAGAACAACAGCTCCCAAGAAGAAGTAGAAAATATCCATACAAATATTATCTTGTTCAACCTTATCCTTTACCATGAGAGATCGATCTTTATATAGTGTGAAAGAGAGATGGATGAGGAGATTAGGATGATCCCACCAAATCAAATAAGTGAGTAAGATCCAAACCGTTCGGAGGCCACCTCATCCTCTAGAAGATCCCCTTCTAGAAATTTCATGAGGTTTGACTTTTCCTTATCTTTTGGCGTCATCGCACCCTAGGTATATTGCAGCATGTGGAGACATCGCAGTCCATCTCTAGAGTAGGTCGTGATAATCAGGGATCGTTGCGCCCTATGCATTTTGCAGGGTGTGACGCCCTTCCTTAATAGGGTTTTGGAAAAGGGAAAGCCAATCACTTTCCTCGTGGAGAAAGACTCTTTTATTTTTTCGGGGAACATGAACACATGTTGTCAATAGATCAATGGGGTGACCAAAATAACATGTAATGGTTGCCAATTTTTTTATTGTATTAATCGGTAAATGCAGACATAAACAGATCTCCCTAGATCCACCTAGAACTAGAACAAAACAGAACAAAATATAAGACTTTCCCTAAGCTCTAATTATTGAGTTTACTAGTTAACAAGAGATAGAAAAAATACCTTTTAAATGTTGTTTCCTCTTACCATTTCCATCCTATATTCCTTCCAATGCTCCAAATATATTTAACCTGCAAGGGAAAACAAGTCAACCAAAGTGAAAGAAAAATAATATACTCAACAAAAACCTATGTATGTGATCAAGGAATCATACAATAAAACAATATTAGTTTTATGGGAAAGACACATATCATTGTATTATAGTGAGTAGAAAGTGGATATTACAACCAAAGCCTTGATGTCACAAGGTCCCCTTTCAATGTCCCTTTTCTCTAACACACACACCTTTTCTCCAAATCCATTGAATGAATAATCTCCATTATGTATCTTGTAGAACTAAAGCAAAGCTCCCAAGAAGAATTAGAAACTATCCATACAATTCTTAGCCTATTAAACCTTATCCTTTTCCATGAGAGATCCCTCTTTATATAATGTGAAAGAAAGATGGATTAGGATATTAGGATGATCCCACCAAATTAGAGAAGTCGGTAATATGCAAACCGTTCAGAGGCCACCTCATCTTCTATAATATCCCCTTCTAGAAATTTCATGAAGTTTGACTTTTACTTAGCTTTTGGCATCATCTCACCCTAGGTATATTGTAGCCTATAGAGACGTCGTAGTCTAGCTCTAGAGTAGGGTGTGTGTGATGACTAGGGATCGCCACAGACCATGCATTTTGCAGGGTGCTATGACCTTCCTTAATATGGTTTTTGAAAAGGGAAAGCCAATCACTTTCCTCATGGAGAAAGACTCTTTTATATTTTCTGGGAACATGAACACATGTTGTCAGTGGATCACTCGGGTGAACAAAATAACATGTAACTGTCATCAATTTTTTAATTGGATTAATCAGTAAATGCGGACATAAACAAATCTCACTAGATCCACCCAGAACTAGAACAAAACAAAACAAAATATAATACTTTCCCTAATCTCTAATTATTGAGTTTACTAGTTAAAAAAAGATAGACAACATACCTTTTCAATGTTGTTTCCTCTTACCATTTCCATCCTAGCTTCGTTCCAATGCTCCAAAGATATTGAACCTACAAGGGAACACAAGCCAACCAAAGTGAAATCAATATAATATACTCAATAAGAACCTATGTATGTGCTCAAGGAATCATACAATAAAACAAGATTAGTTTTATGGGAAAGAAACATATCAATGTATTATAATGAGTAGAAAGTGGAGATTAGAACCAAATCCTTAATGTTGCAAGGTCCCCTTTCGATGGCCCTTTGATATAACACACACAACTTTTCTCCAAAGACTTTGAATGAAGAAGATCCACCATGTACCTTGTAGAATTAAAGAAAATCTCCCAAGAAGAAGTAGAAACTCTCCATACAAATCTTAGCCTATTCAACCTTAGCCTTTTCCATGAGATATCCCTCTTTATATAGTGTGAAAGAGATATGGATGAGGATATTAGGATGATACCACCAAATCAGAGAAGTGAGTAAGATCCAAATTGCTCGGAGGCCACCTCATCTTCTAGAACATCCCCTTCTAGAACTTTTGTGAAGTTTGACTTTTCCATATATTTTGGCATCGTCACACCCTAGGTGTATTGCAACCTGTGGAGATGTCACAGTACATCTCTAGAGCAGGGTGCGATGATCAGGGATCGCCACACCCCATGCATTTTGGAGGGTGAGACGACCTTCTTTAATATGGTTTTTTAAAAGGGAAAGCCAATCACTTTCCTCATGGAGAAAGACTCTTTTATCTTTTCTGGGAACATGAAAACATGTTGTCGATGGATCACTGGGGTGACCAAAATAATGTGTAACAGTCACCAATTTTGTTATTGGATTAATCGGTAAATGAAGATATAAATAGATCTCCCTATATCCACCCAGAACTAGAACAAAACATAATAGAATATAAGACTTTCCTTAAGTTCTAATTATTGAGTTTACTAGTTAACAAGAGATAGACAACATACCTTTTAAATGTCATTTCCTCTTTCCATTTCCATCCTATCTTCGTTCCAATGCTCCAAATATATTGAACCTATAAGGGAACACAAGCCAACCAAAGTGAAAGAAATATAATATACTCAACAAGAACCTATGTATGTGATCAAGGAATTATACAATAAAACAAGATTAGTTTTATGGGAAAAACACATATCATTGTATTATAATGACTAGAAAGTGGAGATTACAACCAAAGCCTTGGTGTCACAAGGTCCCCTTTCAATGGCCCTTTTCTCTAACACACACACCTTTGCTCCAAATCCTTTGAATGAAGAAGATCGACCATGTCGCTTGTATAACTAAAGCAAATATCCCAAGAAGAAGTAGAAACTCTCCATACAAATATTAGCCTATTCAACCTTAGCCTTTTCCATGAGATATCCCTCTTTATATAGTCTGAAAGAGAGATGGATGAGGTGTTGAAATTACTAAGACAACTGAGAGGGGGGGGTGAATCAATTGTTACTATGCTTAAACAATTTTAAGTCTATTAAACCATTTTTAATCTTTCATCAAGTGACCATCAATATTATACATCATATGGACAACATAAATAATGAGCATCAAACAAACATAAGATATACACAGAGACATATTTTCACGAGGAAATCCATAAAGGGAGAAAACCTCTTCTTCTTTGAAATGATAGGCAGTCTTTTAAGTTCTGTACATCATCTATGTTTGAGCACCAACTCAAAGTGAGGCTACTACCTCTATTTTACAAGCTCCAACTTGTTGAGAGTACCAACTCTCTGGTTTCTCTAGAACCCACTAGAAGGAAGCACCAACTCCCTAAATATTCCAACACCAACTGGATTTATACAAGCACCAACTTGTATACAGAAAACTCTGTGTTTTCCTGAGCACCACCCTGCCACCCTATTTTCTAGCCAAAACTAGATGGAAGATACAACTTCCAATATTCAAGCACCAACTTGAATATCAGAGGACCACAGTCCTCCCTAGAACCACCCTTCCTCCCTGATTATGAATAAATTATTGACAAACAAACAATACAGGTATTTCAATTCTTACCCGTTCTTCACTATTCTGCAATTCTTCTCTAGTTCAAAAAGTGTTCTGCAATTCTACTCTGCTTCATGCTATTCTGCTATTCTTCTCTTGCTTCATTCTATTATCTTATTCTTCTCTTGCTTCTGTCTGTTCAGTGATTGTTACTCATCTATGAGTTTTATCTCATGCTTTGCATTATGTTATTTTACCCTTCTTATAGTTCATCTCATTGTTTTGGTTTGAATAGCCAACTTTACACAGTCGCTACATCTCTCCTTTTATACACACTAGCCTCATCAGTTACACCTAAAATCTCCTTGGGCAAAGACAAAAATGTCTTAGCAACTGAATCGCCAACCAATAAAGAACCATGATTCGATTTTCTAACTGAATCGTAACTGAGCTTATTAATCATGAAAATAAGCAATGACCCTTTGATCATATTCCTAATTAACCTGCACTGTTGGATTACCAATGATGGATCTCATGCCTACTCCATATGCCCACTCGATGTGACCATGGGCCTAATCAAAATGCCTTTCGCATTTTTCATTTCGTCAATCCCGTGTTGAAGGGTCTCGACACTCCAAGTTGCGATCTCTGAAACCCCGAAAAGGAACTTAGCTGGACTGGCTCCTTCACTTCTCATG
Source organism: Picea engelmannii (assembly GCA_009831015.1). Taxonomy (NCBI): domain Eukaryota; kingdom Viridiplantae; phylum Streptophyta; class Pinopsida; order Pinales; family Pinaceae; genus Picea; species Picea engelmannii. The sequence continues at coordinate 2,028,214 of ML776964.1, forward strand.
ACCACTGGCTATGACCAAGAGCTTATCCATAAAGCACTTTTGCAACTCGCAATTTCGGGAATCCTGTGATGAGGCTTCATGACTCTCCATATCACAATCTTTGAAATGGAGCTTAGTTGTTAGCGCCTTCCTCCAACTCTCAACGATGTGACCACAACCTATGACCACTCTCTAATCATTTGAGCGCTTCACTCTTCAGATCAACGGTCCACATTTCATGGTGATCAGACAACTATCCACCTCCCCAAAACTTCAACTTTCAGGACTTTGGGGAAGGGTTGATGCTAAAACTCTCGAAACTAAAATATCAGAATGACATCACCTGATGACGTGTCATGACCCAAGTGGCTACCACATGTCACTCAGAATTGTGATTTTCAGTGGCCTGAATTGCTGAATCGAATTGACGCTTGTCCCTGTATGATTGTGCCACATGTCCTTGTTGACGTAGGATTCCACATGTCCTTGCTGGCGTGGTCTGTCATGATCTACCTCCTGGATCTAACGGCCTATATTCTCCCTTGATCCAATAGCTCAAATAATATCGTGATTTCGCATATCGCAAGTTGGAAGGTTAGAGCACTTTGTGCCTTTGACCTTTCAGTCAACAAAATGTTGATCTGTGACCACATTTCATTCCCTAAGATGGACGATCCTCCTACTTTTGGGATTTTGTAAGCCCGCTTCACCTTGCACTTTAAAGAACATGTAGGTTCTCCTGGATCCAACGACAGTCGGACCCTACACTCGGATCTAACGCCTGAGATTTATTCTTGTCTACTGCGCGCTACTCCTCTATGAATTCAGATCTAATGGTCATCGGGGATTCTGAATGAGATCCAATGTTCACTGTTGATATTCATAGTTGATATTTCTAGAGCCATGCCATCATGGCTCTACTAATCGTTCTGATCTTTGCCATCAATGACAAACAAATACGCATACTCTGACTCTTTACGAAAACATGCCAACAATCTCCCCCTTTGGCATTGATGGCAACCTCTTGAAGAACATAAGAACATCCATCTTGACCATTGTATTATACACTTTCTCCCCCTTTGACATCAATGTCAAAGAAGAAAATAATATCCCCCTGAGATGTTGCAGTATTCTTCAGAGGTATCAGATATTCAACCAATACAAGCTCCCCCTAACAGGATGGACTCTCTTAGTTTGACAGTGAGTTCATGCCCAACTTCTGTCGAAGATATCCAAAAGGTGTTGTTGCTAATGGTTTAGTAAAAATATCAGCTATTTGTTCTGTGGAAGGAATATAATTCACCTGAACAATTTTGTTTGTAACTTGTTCTCTGAGAAAGTGGTATTTTATTGGTATGTGCTTACATTTTGAATGAAGTATAGGATTCTTAGAGAGACTGGTGGCACTGGTGTTATCACAATGAAGTGGAATGGGATCAATGTAAGTTACCTTCAAATCTACAAGAGTTTGTATCATCCATAAAATTTGTGTGCAGCAAGTAGCAACAACAATGTATTATGCCTCTGTAGTTGATAATGAAATGGATCCTTATTTTTTACTAAGCCATGCTACTAATGAGTCACCCAAGAAAAATACTCCTCCACTGGTGCTTTTTCTCTCATCAACAAATTTTTCCCAATCAATATATGAATAAGCAGTTAACTGAAAGTTCTGATTTATGGGATACCACAGACCATATGTCATTGTTCCCTTCAAGTATTTGAATATTCTTTTGACAACTACTAAATGAATTTTATTAGGAGATGATTGATAACGACCTACCATTCTGACAACTTGCATTATATCAGGATGAGATGTTGTGATGTACATAAGAATTCCTATCATTGATCGATATGTTCTTTGATCAACAGCAGGTGAAATGTCATCTTTATTGTGCTTGCAACCAACCACCATTGGTGTACTAACATGAGAAGAATCTTCTATCTAAAATTTCTTCAACATCTCTTTCAAATATTTTTCTTGAGAGATAAATATTCCTGCAGAACTTTGTTTTACTTGTAAGACAAGAAAGTATGATAGTTATCCTATCATGGACATATCAAACTCTGTTTTCATAGAGTTATAAAACCACTGGATAGAGGGTTCATTAGTACAACCAAAAACAATATCATCTACATAAACCAAAACAACTAGTAAATTATCACCTTCAGACTTAATGTAGATATTGATGTCAACGATACATTTCTTGAATCCTTTGTCTTCTAAGAATTTGTCCAGTCTATAATACCAAGCTCGTGGTTCTTGTTTCAATTCATATAGAGCCTTCTTCAACTTGCAGACATAGTTAGGATTATCTGTCAATGAGAATCCCTCAGATTGCTCCATATATACTTCTTCCCCTAGATCTCCATTAAGAAATGTTGACTTAACATCCATATGATACACTTTAAAGTTCTTATGACATGAATATGCAAGAAACATTCTGATAGCTTCCAATCTTTCCACTGATGCAAAAATTTCATCCAAATCTTGACCTTCAACTTGTGAATACCCTTTACAGGCCAATCTGGCTTTATTTCTAACAACTTGTCCTTTTTCATTCATTTTATTTTTGAACACCCATTTGGAACCTATTACATTCTTTTATTCGGGTCTAGGAACAAGCTCCCAAGTATTGTTCTTCTCAATCTGATCAATCTCTTCATTCATAGCTCTAATCCAATCATCATGTTGGCTGGCTTCATCAAACTTTTTAGGTTCAACCATAGATAAAAAAGCAACATGGGATTGTTCTGAGTCTTTAATCAATTTCCTTCTTGTCTAAACTCCTTTATTTATATCTCCTATTATTTGATTTTCAGGATGATTCTTTCTAACAATTTTGAGAGGCGATTTTGCTTCTTTCTGTTGATTTGTGTCAGTTGGAGTATTCGTATCTTCATCTGATTTAGATTCTTCTCTTTCTGATCCTTGGACCTGTTCATATTCATTTTCAATTATATCTTTTGTGCTTGGTTCAACACTGCTTACATTTCCTATCGGGATTTCTTCATCAACGTTTATGTCAATACAGTCAACCAATGTATGCAGCCTCTTATTGTAGCATCTATAACCTTTATTGTTTGTAGCATAACCTAAGAATATATCTTCATCATCCCTGTCATCATATTTGCCAATATTTTCATCATTATTCTTGATATAGCATTTGCTCCCAAAGACTTTAAAATGCTTGATTGAAGTAGGTCTTCCAAACCATAATTCATAAGGGGTCTTGTCACTGTGTGGCCTGAGATGAGCTTTGTTCGGGATATGAATAGTTGTATGTATTGCTTCCACCCAATATGTATGAGCAATATTGTTTTCATTCATCATTGATCTTTCCATTTGTTGTACTAATCTATTCTGCCTCTCAACAACTCTATTTTGTTGTGGATTCCTTAGGATTTTGTACTCTCTTTTGATCCCATGTTTCTCACAGAACTCTTTGAAGTTCCATGAGCTAAACTCTCCTCCTCTATCATACCTTACTACCTTAAATATTTTTCCTATTTGATTCTCATTCAAATCCTTAAACACTTTGACTTTTTCAAATGCTTCAGATTTTTCTTTCAGAAAGGCAACCCATGTTAGTCTCGAATAATCATCAATAATCAACATAAAATAGTTTTCTTTTCATGTACCTTCTTTTCTTGATGGTCCACATAAATCCATATGTACTAACTGGAGAGTTTTTTCTGTTGAAGGAAAGGTTTTAGACTTGAACTGTGTCCGAGTAAGCTTTCTTATCTAGCATGGTTTACAAACATAATCATATGGATTTGATATCTTTGGAAGATCCTTTACTGCCCCACTGCTTCTAAGCTTGATTATATGATCAAAATTTAGGTGTCCAAGTGTCCTATGCCATAGCCAACTTTCATCATATTTGCTTAAGTGGCATTCTTCTTTTTCTTCTTTTAACACATACACATTTTTTTATGTTCTTATTCCTTTTGCAACCAATTGTCCTGAATTCACAAACTTTATTTTACAATATTTAGAAGTAAAAACCACTTCACATCCTTGGTCACAGACTTGACTGAAACTAAGAAGATTATGTTTCAGACCATCTACAAATAACACATCTTGAGCTTTTCCTTTTCCATTACTCAGACTTACCATTCCTTTACCTTTTATTTTTCCTGGTGCATCGTTTCCAAAAGTTACATTTCCTGATTTGTTTTCACTTAGAGTTAGAAACTTACTTTTTTCTCCGGTCATATGTTTGGAACATCCATTGTCAATATACCAGGGATTCTTTTACTTTTGGACTGATAACACTAGTCCACACTTGTCATCTTGTTTCTTCTTTGTGGACTTCAAATCTGGCTTATAATTTCTTAAGTGACAATCTGTGGCTTTATGTCCATAGTTATGATAGACATAACCTTCTTGTTCACTGAATAACAGACTATAACAATTGTTATGCTCATAACTGTTATTATTCTTGTTTCTTAGCTATCTCAATATTTGTTGTGGCAGACAATTATTCCTTGAATAACTCGTTTGCTCATATCTACATCTTAAAGAACAAGTTATAGCTTTGTGACCAAAGTTAGAACAGAAAAAACAATATCCATAGAAACGACTTTTGTACCTGGGAAAAGACTATCTTCTCTGAGTGGGTTGATTTCTTTCATGCTGATAGTTTCTCTGATCGGTTCTGGTACCTTTTCCTTCATTCCTTCTTGGTGGCTAATTTTCTTTCTTTGTTTTTGCAGAATGGTTGTTGTCAATGATTGTAGATTTAACAAACTTGATGGGTTCCATATTAATTGGATGATCACTACTTGATCCTTCTTCATAGCCCAAGCCAGCTTTCAACTTTGGATTCCTTTGCTGATTTAGAATGGAAGTTAGCTCTTCTGAGGCTTTAATACTTGGAAGGTTTTGGTGATATAATGTCTTAAACTTCTCTATTTCTTTTCTGGTTTTTACTATCTCTTCTTCTAAGGATTCACACCTCGCTTTCTTCTCTGACAATTGTTGTTCCAATATGTCTTATATTTTCTTTGCCTCTTCTAACTCCACTTTTAGTAGAGCAAATTTTTCATCAGGTTTTTCAGCATTCATTTTAAACTGCATCAACAACTGTTTTTGTTTTCTCTTCTTACATCTGAGTTTGTCAATCTCTTCCAAAGCACTGATTAATTCACCTTCCATTTCCACCACATCTTCTTCATCACCCATTTCACCTCATGTGTGTTCATCATCAAGATATCCCATATCCATAAGCATAAAATCATTCACTTTGTCTTCACATGATGAATCACTATCTATGTCTTCTGAGGAGTTTTCATTGTTTGCACACAAACTTTTCTTTTTACTATATTTCTTGAATTTGTACTTCTTTTCATCATCATAGTTATGTTCCTTTTTCTAGTGGGGACACTTAGATGCAAAGTGACCTATCTTACCACAGTTAAAGCATTTGAAGGGAATCTTGCCTTGATATTTTCCTGATCCTTTCTTTAACCTTGTCACAAATTTTGCCTCAATATCATCTAAATCTGAATCAATATTCTTGTCTACTTTAAAAGATGCTTCTATAGTAATGGATTTATCTTTGTTGATTCTCATTTCATATGCAGTTAGTGTTCATAGGAGTTGATCAATGGATAGGGTCTTAATATCATTTAGTTCTTCTATTGCAGAGACTTTTGGATTAAATTTATCAAGCGAAGATCTTAAAATATTCTGAACCAAAAATGATTCTTCAATCTTCTCACCAAGACCCTTCATGGAATTCACAAGTTCTTCAACTCTTAAAAAATAATTGCTAACTTCTTCATATTCATTCATCTTTAGTTGTTCAAACTTCAATCTATATGTTTGAAGTTTGTCATCTTTTACTTTCTCATTTCCTTCATATCTGCTAACAAGTTTATCCCACATAGCTTTAGCAGTTTCAATATGCATCACCTTTACAAAATCATATTCAACAAGTCCATTCAAGATATCATTCACTCCCTTAGCATTAAATCTAAACTCTAACTTATCATACTTGGAGGCTAGCACAACAGGATTTGTATATCCAGTCTCTACTACGTCCCAAACGTCAACACCTAAGGCCATTAAGTATGTTCTCATTCTAACCTTCTAGAAGGAAAAATTTGTTCCATCAAATAGAGGAGGCTTAGTGGCTAAAGTAACTTCATGACTTGTCATGTTTAAGCTTACAGATCTACCTTTGAATAAAAGGAACTGGATGTGATACCAATTTTTGAAATTACTAAGACAACTGAGAGGGTGGGTGAATCAATTGTTACTGTGCTTAAACAATTTTAAGTCTATTAAACCATTTTTAATCTTTCATCAAGTAACCATGAATATTATACATCATATGGAAAACATAAATAAAGAGCATCAATCACACATAAGATATACACAGAGACAGATTTTCACGAGGAAACCCATAAAGGGAGAAAACCTCTTCTTCTTCGAAATGATAGACAGTCTTTTAAGTTCTGTACATCATCTATGTTTGAGCACCAACTCAAAGTGAGGCTACTACCTCTATTTTACAAGCTCCAACTTGTTGAGAGAACCAACTCTCTGTTTTCTCTAGCACCCACTAGAAAAAAGCACCAACTCCCTAAATATTCCAGCACCAACTGGATTTATACAAGCACCAACTTGTATACAAAAAACTCTTTGTTTTCCTGAGAACCACCCTACCACCTTATTTTCTAGCCACAACTAGATGGAAGATACAACTTCCTATATTCAAGCACAAACTTGAATATTATAGGACCACAGTCATCCCCAGCACCACCCTTCCTCCCTAATTATGAATAAATGATTGACAAACAAACAATACATGTATTTCAATTCTTAACCCTTCTTCACTATTCTGCAATTCTTCTCCGGTTCAAAAATTGTTCTACAATTCTTCTCTGCTTCATGCTATTCTACTATTTTGCTCTTGCTTCATGCTATTCTATTATTCTTCTCTTGCTTCTATTTGTTCGATGACTGTTACTCATCTCTAAGTTTTATCTCATGCTTTGCATTATGTTATTTTACCCTTCTTACAATTCATCTCCTTGTTTTGGTTTGAACAACCAACTTTACACAGTCGCTGCATATCTCCTTTTATACACACCAGCCTCATCAGTTACACCTCAAATCTCCTTGGGGAAAGACAAAAACGTCTCAGCAACTGAATTGCCAACCGATCAAAAACCATGATTTAATTTTCTAAATGAATCGTAACTAGGCTTATTAATCATGAAAATAAACAATGACCCTTCGATCATATTCCTGATTAACCTGCACCATTGGATTACCAATGATGGATCTCGTGCCTACTCCATATGCCCACTCACTGTGACCACGGGCCTAATTAGAATTCCTTTCACATTTCGCATTTCGTAAATCCTGTGTTGAAGGGTCTCGACACTCCATGTTGCGATCTTCGAAACCCCTAAAATGAGCTTAGCTAGACTAGATCCTTCCCTTCTCGTGACCACCGGCTATGACCAAGTGCTTATCCATAAAGCACTTTCACAAATCACGATTTTGGGAATCCTATGATGAGGCTTCACAACTCTCCATATCAAGATCTCTGAAATGGAGCTTAGTTGTTAGCACCTTCCTCCAACTCTCAACGATGTGACCACAACCTATGACCACTCAGTAATCATTTGAGTGCTTTACTCTTCAAATCAATGGTCCACATTCCATGGTGAGCAAAAGGCTATCCACCTCCCCAGAACTTCAACTTTCAGGACTTTGGGGAAGGGTTGATGCTAAAACTCCCGAAACTAAAGTCCCGGAATTAAATCACCCGATGACGTGTCGTGACCCGAGTGGCTACCATGTGTCACTCAAAATTGTTCTTTTCAATGGCCTGAATTGCTGAATTGACTTGACACTTGTCCTTGTATGATTGTGCCATGTGTCCTTGCTGATGTAGGATGTCATCTGTCCTTGCTGGCATGGTTTGTCATGATCTACCTCCTGGATCTAAAGACCTGGATTCTCCCTTGATCTAATGGCTCATATCACATTGTGAGTTGGAAGGTTAGAGCGCTTCGTGCCTTTGAAATTTCAGTCAGCGAAATGTTGATCTATGACCGCGTGTCATTCCCTAAGATGGACGGTCCTCCTTCTTTCAGGATTTTGTAAGGTCGCTTCACCTTGCACTTTAAAGAATGTGCAGGTTCTCCTGGATCCAATGATGATTGGACCCCACGCTCGGATATAACACCCAAGATCTATACTCGTCTAGTGCGCGCTACTCCTCTCTAAATTCAAATCTAATGGTCATTGGGGATTTTCAATGAGATCCAACGTTCACTATTGATCTTCAAAGTTGATCTTGCTATTTCCATGCCATCATGGCTCTATTGATCATTCTGATATTTTCCATCAATGACAAACAAATACGCATACTTTGACTCTGTCCGAAAACATGCCAACATGAGGAGATTAGGATGATCCCACCAAATCAGAAAGGCAAGTAAGATCCAAACCATTCAGAGGCCACCTCATCTTCTAGAATATCCCCTTCTATAACTTTCGTGAAGTTTGAGTTTTCCTTAGCTTTTGGCATCGTCGCACCCTAGGTATATTATAGCCTGCAGAGACGTCACAATCCATCTCTAGAGAAGGGTGTGACGACCTTCCTTAATATGGTTTTTGAAAAGGGAAAGCCAATCACTTTCCTCATGGAGAAAGACTCTTTTATCCTTTTTGGGAACATGAACACATGTTGTCAGTGGATCACTGGGGTGACCAAAATAACGTGTAAAAATCACCAATTTTGTTATTAGATTAATCGGTAAATGCAAAAATAAACATATCTCCCTAGATCCACCTGGAACTAGAACAAAACAAAACAGAATATAAGACTTTCCCTAAGCTCTAATTATTGAGTTTACTAGTTAACAAGAGATAGACAACATACCTTTTAAATGTTGTTTTGTCTTTCGATTTCCATCCTAGCTCTGTTCCAATGCTCCAAATATATTGAACCTGCAAGGGAACACAAGCCAACCAAAGTGAAATCAATATTGTTAGCACCTAATTCGTCACCTGGTGAGCAAATCGAGGGTGCTTACATGCCCTGTTGGGTCTTGCAGGGCATGAAAGTTGTGCAAGGAAAGGTTAGAGAATACAGAAAAACTACAAGCTAATATCAACTGAAAAGAAATTAAAATTGTGAAAAGAAACAACAAAACACAAAAAAAAACAAAACAAATGTCACCAATGGTTTTGAGCTGGTCAATTGATGAAATCGGAGCACGATGAAGGAAGAGAACTGTGGTTCCTTCTTTCCCCAATGGAAGGCTCTTGAGGCCCTCACAAAGTTTGCTTTCCTTACAATGAGAAGAACTGAGCATGACAGTGAAAGAACTCCCTGCGATGTTGCCAATGTGTTATCGTTAAAGAATGAGTCCTTAACGATCTTAGCAGCATAACGATGCCTGAAATTCCTTGCGAAAACAATGTATATTCACGGATTTTTATAGCAGATCCTCGGGTGATTATGTAACCTCTTCAAAGTGTGAAAAGGGGCCCTTTAGGGCTTCCTTAGGTCATTAACCCGCCTACCCTACGGATTCGGCTCAGATTTGGGAGTCAAATCAGATTGGGAGCCGGTCCGTAAGCGGTTGAGAGGCCGGCCAATTCATAAATGCGTCGTTTTAGCAGGTGCGCGAGTTTTGTCGTTGACAGCCGCATGTCGTGCGTGCATGCGCGCAAAGTACGTTCTTGTCCTGCGCATGTGTGCGCGCACCAAACTACTGTGAAGCGCCCTTCAATTTTTGGTTACTTTGTATAGTTTTTTACCCTTCTGGAATGTTGTGAAATTAATTCAGTGCCATGAATGACTTCATTGTTGTTTTGATGATGCGGAATTCTTGTCGCCATGTGCAGACGAAATTTCAGTGATAACAGATGCCCCCTGATGGATGAGGTTAGGAGCATACATATAGCCGAAATCCATCAATGTTTCTTCTACTGAGAATGTTGTTGTAAGGGAAAGAAATAGTGGGACCGTTCGGAGCGATCCGTTGGAGAAAAAAGGAACCGGTATCTTGACCTTCTGAGTGACGTGCAAAAAAAATATAAAATTGTGTACAAACGAGGCGGGCATGCCCCATGCTCGTTTTATGTAACTTTGAAAAAAGATGACGAAAGTGTTGGTGTAGATGACTGCAGTGCCCTCGGGGGCGGTAATGATAAAGGCAGAAGACAATTCTGCAAAGGAACATACTCTGAATAATAGGCAATGATCGCGGTAATAAGTAGCAACGATGATGTGGGCATTGATGGCCCTACCAAGTTCAGAGGTCTTCGGCAAATGACAAAAAATAACTACAATAGTCGCAAAGTAAGACCCACCATAACATGAGAGAGTGTTGGAGTCGAATGTTATGGGGGCCAACGATAGCAGGGAGCAATGGTGTTTCACCCTGTGTCGTCTGAGATCTCTCATTAAAATAGAAAATGAGGATCAAGATACTGTCGCCCTTCTGGAAAAGTGTGTTGATGTCGACAAAAGGGGGGCGCGACTCCCAGGAGCAAAAGGGCTCCGTGGAATCTACTGAGGTGAGGAAGTGGCAGAGGTACATGGACGAAGTCAAGGAGTGGGATGACTCAAGACTGCCCTTGGCTGGAGGATGTATGAGAAAAAAAGTGGCCGCAACCGTGTAACAAGGTCGAGTGTCAGGGGGACGACAAGACTGGTGCTAAGTTGTGCCAGAGGCGGGTAAAGGTGAACAAATTCAGAGGGTAGAGGTAATCGACCTGGGGAGTGCTCTGAAGATATGGATGATGCCGGTAAGGGTAAATGATAAGTAATACTCCAACCAAGGGTGACATGGGTTGCGTGTGGCCAAAAGAAAGCAAGTCGCCAATGGTGACGACAAAGAATGTAATGACTGAAAATAAAGGTGTTTGTACAATAAATAATAAATAATTTTGGGGAAAAAAGTACAAATGCGTGCCCCAGTAGGGAAGAATTGTCTTAGGAAACTGATGATGGGTGGGGGCCCCATTGGTGAGTTTCTATATGAGGTAGGTGAAATGAGGGTAGGTTCGCAGATGGGAAAACTGAGTGTGGATGAAATGAAGGGCTCATGATCCTGCGGAGGTGCAGGTAAAAAAAAATAGAACCATAAAGAGATAATCCGGGAGTCCATGTGGGAAAGATAGCAAAATGAAGAGAAAGAGTATGTGGCTGATTCACGATATGATGAAAGACTATCGGGACTCCCATCCCTAAAGGGTAATGAAAAATAGCATGAGTGTCAAAAGTGCCAGAGGGTGCTATGAATGGGACAACTCATGTGGGTGAGAATGCTACCGGGTTACAGTACCGAAGATGCAAATGGAGGTGTGGGTACTGCAGAGCCGAGAATGAGGATCCTAAAGGCCAATATCAGAGGGTGTGACTGGAAATGTAAATGAAATACAGTGGGATAGACTACATGCCAGTGCTGAATATATACCTGAAGGGATGATGTTGACGACCGATGAGCAAGTACCTGCACACATAACAACCAAATACCCAAAGTGAACAATATCTGAAGAGAATCAAAGATATGAGCTTGTATTTGACAAATGTAACTATGCGCGTGCGTACCTGGCCATGATATGAAAAAAAGGCGCCCCGGGGGCTTAGGATGAAAAGAGACCCAGGGACTGCTGAAACGTAGGTGACGGGATGTTGATCCCGTGGCTGAAGACGGTTTGAAAAATGGACATCTTGGGCTCCCAGAATGTTGAGTGGAAGTTTGGCAAAAGGCCTATATATAGCTGTAGGGCCCACATTGCCACCTCATTTGTACCTGCTACTATAGTGACTGGACGGGCAGATTGCAGAGGAGATTTGGAGTTTCAGGGAGCACGGGGTATCCGATCGACGGTGTGCGAGTTTCAGGTTAGTGGTCTGATCATCCTGCATAGAAATAGGTTTCCAATTTTGGGGCAGGGTAGGTATGGGGGGTCATACAGGGGGTTTAAGGGGATTTTTCATAGGATGTGGGCCCACATGCGTGGGAAATTCAGTGGAAGGCGCGCATACGTGCGCACCTGTCCATTGAATACACGTGCATTGATGCGCGTGGGGGATAATTTAAGACGCGCCCTAGGGGCGCGCCTGTGAGGTGGACAGGCGCGCACTAGTGCACGCCTGTGGGGTGAACAGGCGCGCTCCAGAGCGCGCCTGTGGGTTTGACAGGCATGCCCTAGCGCGAGCCTGTATTGTGAACAGGCGCGCTCACGAGTGCACCTGTGAGAAAAACAGGCGCGCATATGTGCGTCCCTGTATAGTGAACAGGTGCGCATGTGTGCACGCCTGTGGGTGGTAAAACCGCACTTTAGAGGCAAGTTTTCAGGGTAAAAAAATAGCCTTTTTGATGTATTGGATGGTTGCATTAGCTGATATAAGACTCTGTGTTGTGTGCAGGTGGCTATCAGTGACTATGGATGTGCGGTGGCGTGAGCGAGATTGGTCGCAGCTGCGAGATGCTGTGGCCAACGTAGGGCCTGCGGTTAGAGAGGCTTTAGCAACCAGTGGGTTGCTAAAGTTTTTTGAGTGCCCGTTTATACGGGCACAGGAGTACTTACTCCAGTTCTTGCTCCATATGTGGAGCCCAGATCTGCACTACTTCCTCGTGCGAGGAGAGCAGATCCCCTTCACTACAGTGGAGGATATTTATTTTTTGACTAGGCTCCCCTTCCGGGGAACACCGTTGCCGGCAGAGCCTGTGCTGTCGAGGGATACACACTTGGATGATGTCGCCCGACGATATTTCTCGGGTGAGAACTACATGACGGGGACTGTAGTGAGTGTGAGCGGTCTAGATGCCCTGTTGCATCGTTGCATAGCGGTGATGATTGTTCGGGTGTATGGGTCACTGGCGACCCAACGGATCAGTGGTGGCCAGCTGCTGGTGATGGAGAGAGTGGTGGTGGGCCGTGAGAAGTTCTCCTGGGGTTTGACACTGCATGCGCGGATGATCGCGCAGCTGGACCATTGTCAGTCCACAGGCACCGGGGAGTTTGCGTTTGGCTCCATCCTGGTGGCCTGGTTTCTGGAGAGGGTGCCGATGCTGCGCCCGCGGGTTCTTTTATAGGCGCCTGGGGTGAGAGAGCCTCGATTGAGGTGGTGGTCTCAGATTTTGGTTCTCCACGGTGGTGGTGAAGGCGGGCACTACTTCACGGTGCAGGCGGCACAGATCTGGCGGCAGATGCCACAGGTCATACTTCGATACCCCTATGCTGGGGTGGACTTCCGGGGGGACCCGGACATGGTATTTCCTCCTGGGGAGGTTTTTGATGACCGAGGTATGTTTGTGTTTTGTATATGTTCTGATTGATGTTATTTTTTGATATACCAGTTCATATGTATGATGATAGATACTGATACGATCGTGTGTTGGTTGTTTTGTCCATGTGCAGATTTGGCACCTCGCAGGCGTGAGGTGGAGTTCCAGAGAGCGTCAACTCAGGGAGAGCTGGAGATACCGCCGCGTGGAGAGAGACGTCGGTGGGGTGAGGCCACGGGGGCACCAGCAGAGCCTGAGAGATCGGTGAGGAGGCGTCGATTTGATGACCCTGGTGCAGCACCATCACACGCTCCTCCGGCGGTGGTCGGAGGTGATTTTGATGATATATGTCGTCGTCTGGAGAAGGTGTTACAGGATGTTCCTGAGGGCATGTGGATCCGTATCCAGGACGAGGGGTTCCTGGAGCAGTGTATAGGGTTACCGCCACCATGGCGGTCGATTGTGCGACGAGCAGCTGTGCTTGCCGCCATGACTAGTGGACGCCTGCCGCCGGGGCAGGAGGGTCCTGCAGGTGTTCCACCACCACCGCCTGGGGCAGGTGGGGGTGGGCCACCACCTCCTCCCGAGGGAGAAGCAGCTGGGGGTGTGATAGAGGCACCATGATGGTTCTATTTTGTATATCTTTTTGATAGGCTGGTGAGCCGAGTTTTGTACCGATATGTGGCACTGGCCTGCGGGCCGACGTATTTTTGTATGTAAACATTCGGATGGCCGGATAGGCCCATATATATATATGAGTATAC
>ML776964.1:2071184-2096836 GCA_009831015.1 Picea engelmannii
ATCTTGTACTTGAACATTTAAGTGGGGTAAAAGGAGGTTGCCCCCTCGAAGAGGCTTATTATCTGAAATTATCTCTTTTTCAAGGCGTTGAGTACTTTTTCTGAGGTTTTTCTATGCTATATTGATATTTGGTTCTTAACACAGTCAAGGATCTCTGATTCTGGAGCCAAACAACTCTTTGAGACCTTGATGGTATCATTATGTAATTATATGCAAACCCTTTCGACTTCCTAGTGCAGTTCTAAAGGTACCCGTGACCCTCCTCTTCGCACCTGTGAAATCTCAGAGTTTGGGAGCTAGCTCATTTTCTGATAAGCCCCTTCCTTGAAATGACCTTAGGCGATGGCCTTACATAGCCACATGATTGCGAGCATGGCCAAGGGTGGTTTGAAACCAAACTAATTTTTTCCCCGCAATTCACCTTAAGGCTCCACATGTCCTTTCTCCAAAACCATGGTCTCGATTGCAGCCTGCCCTCAACTTTTTAAAGTTCGCACACCTTCTGTCCCTGCAATGTGACAGGACTATTGATATCATGACCTTGATGGTGATTATGAACTTGACAGCTCATATCTATCCTTTCTGAATCTATGGATCAGATCTAACCTTTCTAAATCAACGAAAGTGATTTATTTCGTGATTCGGGTTTCAGGAGTTTCAACTCTCAACCCTTTCCTTCTCTCATAGTGACAGATATCCTGGCACATGTCCTCTTTAATCGATAGCGTTGATTGCTTCGCGAATCAAGAATTCGGAAGTCTCAAGTATCAACTTTTAATTCCCCTCGAATTATGCAGATTTTTGTTGCGTGTCCACTTGAATTGGACAATCGAGGCTTACTTTAGGTCTTCACCCAAAATCCATAGATTCCTTCCATGTCCCCCTTAATATGGTGGCTATGAATTACTTCAGGTCTTTACCCGGAGTCCATATATTTACGCCACGTCTCTCCTACATCAAACATTCTAGATTCACTTCGAGTCTTCAGGGTTCGACAGTCTCAACTCTCAACTGAAACCCCAGTGCGATTCACGCGGAGACGCCAATCCATCGACACGTGCTCCTCTTGGCGATCAATGGCCATGACCTATTTCAAGTCTTTAGCGCTTTTCATCCAAGACCGGATCAACGACCTTCAACTCCCTTCTCGATCAATGGTTGATATTCCACTTTAGGACTCTGATGCTTTCACCATCTACTTTCCTCCGGAGTATTCTGTACCCAAAGTGCTAGATCTGGCACCACGCGTCCACCTTAAATCGATGGATTTCATCCGCTTTAGGACTTCAGCCTTCAGACATCTCAAACTTCAAATCCTCCTTTCTTTGTTTCCTTTGGAACGTTCTATCTGGAGTTCGCAATCTGATGACATGTGTCCTCCTTCAGATCAACAGATCCTAGCTTCTTCAGCTATTCGGGCTTCGACAATTTCAAACTCTTATCCAACACGTTCTCCCAGAGTGTTTTCACCTGGAGTTCACGATTGGTCTCCGCGTTCCCTCACTCTCTCCTTGACCACAAGATCTCGCTTAGGAGTTTTAGATCTTGTGCCACTTGTCCCTCTTGGCAATGAACGATCCCAATTTACTTTGGGACTTCGAGACATTGGATAACCAACCCTCCCATGCAAACAAACGTTAAAAATCGTTCACTTTACCATAGATTGGACGACTAACATCCCTTTTCACTTACATCCAAAGGTTAGGATCTGTTCCTTCCCAACGCTTCTCCTCTTCTTCCCTAGACATTGATCTAACGGTCCAGGCTTCTCTCTGCAACCGGTCTGACGGTTGTTATCACTCCTGCTCCTGAGATTTTTACTTCTTCTGATTTAGAAGATTTTGGTAAATGTTCAAAGGCCTCAGCCTTCGTTCCTGTTGTGAGTCTGGCTATCTTGGGTCCCGCCTTTGCTCTTGAAAATGTTATCTCTTCTGAGATTTTTTATTCTCTCAGACCGATGGTACCGAGGGAATCCGTTACTCCATGGATTTCCAAAAGGTCTCACAATCACCCATCTCACAACTATTTAGGTTCTAGCGGTCATGATCCAACTGATACCGAGGTGTCCACCGATCGACGGTTCACAACAATTATGGGGTCCCAATGTGTGTTCTCTTTATCAGAGAGGTCAACCTCTGCAATCTGGAAGTACTCGTCCAACCTAGTCAAACCAGATACGTTGATATTCCATCCTGACGAGATCAACGACAATGGTGAATTGCGGGCCACAAACCAACATGTCCGCTACTTTCACCTTTGCACTTTGTAATTATTTCCAACCCTCTATCTCGACTCATAGATCTATGGTTCATAGCGATTGTGGGGTTCGACTTGACTATCGTGCAATTTGACATCTCATAGCTTTGAGTTCCAAGGTTCCTAGACCCAGGTCATGTGGATCTTTAGATAACTATTGGGCTATGATCCCCTCTCTTAGTCGGATTTTTTGGTTAAGGACTTAGGTGCGAGTTCAAAGTCTCCTAGACTACTGGTCTGAAGGAAACACCTTCCAAACTCCCATATCTTTAAGCTATAAATCAAGGAAAGATAACTTGTGAGGTTACCAAAATGGTAGCTATGCCAAGAGGCTTTCTCCGACTCTTAGAACGGTGATGTAATTCCCTAGGTAAAGAGCCTTCGAGTCATTAAACTAGAGCATGTAGAAGAAAAAAGAATAAGTATAGGTTCTCTAGGGAATGAATGCATGCTCATAACTTAATCATTTAATACAGAAAATAACCATTTATTGACATATAAATACTTGCATGCATCCATTAATTACAATTCAAAGAGCAAGGCAAGAAAAAACTTATCAGAACCATAGGGTGTGATGCGACTGCTAAAAGGGGTGCTCATTTCCTCCCAACCATAGGCTCAGTCACTCCCAATGGATTTATCACTGGCCACCTCGAGCTTAAGCCATGATGCTTTGAGATTCAATATCTTGCTTCTAGCTCAACGAAAGTTAGGGACAAAGGTTACTCTCCTTCTCCCAATTCATAAATAGATAAGGATGAAGGTTACTCTCCTTCTCCCGGCTCAATCTCTCTTTTCTGTGATCAGAAATCACTATTCCTCTTTCAGTCCTTCGTCGGACCCGAGAGCTTCTTCTCTCATCTCTGCATTTTTTGCAAGTATTCCCTCTTCCCACCCCGCTTCCTTTCTTTCCTTCCTCAGCAAGATTGTGCGTGGCTCGAATTCCCACTCCATGGTTAGGTATGAAAGCCTTACGAATGGCCAGCTTTCCCCATCCCCTCATTAACTCTTAAGGAGGTATTCCCACCTACCAGCCTGACTGAAATTCATTCATGGGTCAGAGGGTTGTTATGATCTAAGAAATTAATTCCAGCATGGTACTTTTTCGGTGGAGGTTAATGAAACCATTCCTGGTCCCCTCCACCACCTTTTTATAGCATTCATGATTTTTCTCTTAGCGTGTCCCCTCTTTCAGCAGTCATGCCACACGTAACCATTTTCTATTAGAATAACAAAATTTACATTCATAGACCCTTTTGTACAAAGGTCCATCAAATCAAACATTCACACTTTTAATTTTTCCATAGTTCCTTGGCCCATATAGTTATATTTACTGACTGGGAGAAACGGGGTGTTACAATTCCCTCCCCCTTAAAGGAACACCATCCTCGGTGTTCTTTCTCAAAAACACCTGTCATGCCTTTCTCATTCAGTTGTTTCAGAAATCTTTATCCTTCTTTCTCAGTTAGGTCCTTTTTTAGACCCTTAATATTGGTCACCTGCTTTCGATAATTCTTGGACAACAAGCACATTAATCATAGTCTTATGAGAAAACATTACATAAAAATTTCTATCAAAAATTTCATAATCTTAGCACAATAATTATCTTCGCAGTTTGTGGATTTGTATCTGCATGGTTGTTTTGTTATCCAGGCTCATTGTTTTTCCTTGACATACCCATTGGGTGCATGATCCCAATAAATATTTTACAAGAAATATCAAGGTTTCATCTTCCTTGTGACCACTCACCCTCCAGGCCCAGGCTCAAGCATTCCCTTCTCTATTATATAGTCCCTCGGGTGATCCATCTTACCTTGCCAAGGTTTTCTCACAGAGGAAGAACTACCCATCACGTGCATGATCCCAATCAATAGTTTACAAGAACTATTAAGGTCTCATCTTCCTTCAGTCACTCACCCTCTAGACCTAGGATCAGGCATCCCCTTCTCTACTATACAGTACCTCAGGTGATCCATCTTGAATTTCCAAGGTTTTCTCACACATGAAGAACTCAGAGACTTTATCGAGCCTTACAGTCGACGCATCCCTCAGAATTTCTCTGTCGAGGCATCACTCTGGCTTGTGTTACCTCAACACAATATATTCTAGGCGATCATGGATTACCACTGGGTTCTCACGGCTCAGTAGTAGCCATTTTTAATCATCTTTCCTTTCTGTACAGATATTTTTTTCTCACTCGTATCATAGGCATGCATAAATTCATGAGACAGAAGGAAATTGGTCTTCCTTATGGGCTTACAACTCTTCCATATCCAAGACCCCTTTGCTTCCTGCACTTTCAACTTCAATCAGCCAAACAAATTGTTAGTTTCCCATGCACATATATTTTATTACACCTTTATAACGTTGTCACAAACAATTTCAGAGTTGTGCATACTAACAATCAAATTCACTTTCTCAAAAAAAGGGAAATACCATTCCTTGTATTTTGGTTCAATAGGAAATTGGTCTCCCTTATGGGCTTACAACACTTCCATATCCATGACCCTTTTTCTCCCTGCAATTCATTATTTTCACAGCCAAACAAACTGTTAGTCTCTCATGCATCCATGTACATATATATCTATATTCAAAACCATACATACTAACAGTTCATCACATCTATATAAATATGAAAAGGGAGTCCCATTCCTTTCCTATGCCTCATTTCAACATACCAAACCTTTCAAAACATATTTTAACATTTCAAAGGATTTAACAAATGTGTCAGTATTCACAGCCACATTCATACCCAATGCACTCTTGCATTGATTTCAAGTTTGTCACACTTTATGATAGTTTCTTGGCCATGGTGTGATGGAATTTAACCAACCTCTTCACCACAGGGATTATTCATTTTCATTCACTCTTACAGCAGGACCATGCTTCCTGCCTTAGGTCGATCACGATCCCAAATCGGTACACATGAAACTCAAAAGTTTCGGATGAATTCCTTTAAGCATTTTTCCTTCATTAATAACCAGGGTGCCAACACTTATGGCCACCCAATTTGTTTTCCTTCAATGCTTACATAATGTAAGTAAAACATTGTAAGGTCCTCCTTCCTTATTGAAAAATACATGCAATGTGCTAGCTATGAGAGCCTTTATTCCCTTAGAACCAGTCCTCGCGACCACAGTCTAATGTAGAGTGTTTGACTCTATCTTCCTTGACTGGCCCAGAGGAAATTTGTCTTCTCGCCATGCGATCGAGAGCTGTGACCTTAGCTATACTCTTTTCAGGTGCTACCCTTTTGACTCCCATGTCCGGGTACTATGACCCTGGATAAACCTCTTGTCTGCAATGTGACAGTGAAGATCTGTCTTTCCCCAGATCCAATGGCTACAAGGGAATACAGAACCTCAACTAGCTCACTCTTTATCAGAGAGTTCAATCTCTGCAATCTGAAATGTGTTCACCCAACTCTTTTAATCATGGTCATTGATCATCAACCCAGACAAGATCAATGGTGTAGGTTGATTGCGGTCCATGAACTAGCGTGCCCATTAATTCTACCTTCGTGCTCCGTAGTGAATACGGGTCGTCGATCTTATCGAATGACTAGCGTATGATCCGTTAACTCTAATGGATCTTGAATTTAATCTAACGAATGATATTAGTTTCCTTACGATGAATGGATCACATTCATCTCCTCTGTCGGGTAATTGATTAACCTGATTCAATCAGGGTTTTCTTTCACAATCCTCACAATCTCGATCTGTAGTTGATTGAGGGGATTTCTACGATTTCTTAGTAAAGGTTTTTGACCTTTTGAGTCAACAAAGATCATTTGGTTCAAATATTACTGCATCATACAATTAGTCTTCACTGCTAGAGGTTCAAACATCTAACATTCGGGTTCTCCTTCCCGAGTCATACCCTACTTGGGTATCTAGGGAATACAACACCCCTTTCAAAATTTCGTGCATAACATGGGAAAAAAAAAATTCAGATGGGATTTTCACCCCTATATATTCATACCTTGAGTCATGTAAGAATGAACATTTTTATACCTATTCTTGGCTGATAGCACCCTCTTTTTGATCTTTACCTCATCAATGGTGCTTTAGATAAATTTTCACAATCCTATCAACAATATTTCGACCGCAACCTTCCCATGGTCACCCTCTTCTTGAGGTTGCCCATTATTGGTAACTGTCTTCCTCAACAATTCCAAATCCTTTCTATACATAACATGCATCATTAGTTGTAATATCAATTAAAATGCATGTATCATAACATCCAAATCCATAAAAATTCTTTACAATGTCCTAGCATATCTTTATGCACTTCATCACATTATCTTCAAGGGTTTCCATGACTGCAATACAAACATTTCTCAACTATTTATACAGTAATACAATCATCATCACTATGGTGTTAATACATTTACCTTTATCAATAAATCATATTTCTCATTCTAGAGGAAACATAACGCATAGCAATAAAGGAGTTAGGGGATCTCCCCTTCCAATTCTTTATACATCGTCTGGGACGTTTCATCCCAGTTGAGTTATCTCTAAAGACCTCACTGCCTTTTCTTAACATGGCTTCAACCAAGCCTATTCAATCAAACATACTCCTTTATTCATTCATTAGTATTATATTCATTACATGATGCTTTCAAAATGTAATCCAAGATTCTTGTATATATATATATATATATATATATATATATATATATATATAATCTTGTAGCTCACTGTTCAGTTTCTGAGTAGTTACTAAGGTTGTGACTTTGTTTTCCTAACAGAGTATTCACACATTTCCTCCACAGGGAACTCCTTCAGCATGCAACTTCTGTATTACATATTTGTCACTATCTATGATGGCCTCAACCTTGAATTAGCTTCAGCTTGTTACTAAGTATTTTCTAAGAAATATAAACATGCATTTTTTTTGTCATGCATCCAGATTATGTATCCACACATATTCTGGTTTTTTTTACTTACATCCATGATGTACTTAGCCACATACATTTCTACTTTAAAATCAGTCAACTTTTGATCGTTCACAATCATTCTCATGTGATTCTCAAAGGCATAATCATTTGCCTCTTATCATGACAATCAAAGCACCTTTTCTCTTTTACTCTTTCATCTATTTATATTATTATTCCCTGAGGAAAAGGGAATACATTCCCCTCAAGCTATTATTTGGAACAAAACTTTCATGACTCTTCAGAATGGAGTTATCCATGCATCCATAGTATTCATTTAATATGTACAAGAGAAATTCTTTCTTTATATTTCACTCATCAGACAAACCATATGGTTCCTACAACTATACTCTTTCATCATACATGTGCATCACTTGCACATTTAATATCATTCATACCTAACTGGTATTGATTTCAGGATTCATATTAAGAATCTTCACAATGCATTAAACCCATGCACTCAAGCATAATTAAACACATCTAATTATTCATCATGCTAGCTTATTTCTTGTGCCTTTTCCATGTCATTCACACATGGACATATTAGGATTCTATATCTTTTTCCCAAGTATCTTCCAATCATATGTATGATCATGTATACACATTCATGTATAAATAGGTGCATCTCTTGCACATTTTTACCTCATGCATTCACTTGATAGTTTAATTTCATCATTCGTTTCCTTTAGTTTGAGATTTTCAGTCCCTTACAGGACTAATCTCGCAGTCATATCTCATATTGATGTTGCATTCTCTCATGGAAATAACCAACCAGTGTCACTTTCCTCTTTATGCGATAATGTCTAACAATAAAACCTCATTGCCTCAATGTCCATAGGGTTTTACCCAAATCACCTTTCTCTGGTCATGAGGAGTTATATACTCCGAGTTTAAAGTAAAGAAGTAACTATAACTACCAAGGATCCTACCTGGTCCTATCAGATTCCTTTAATCCCATAAAAGTATTAACCACTATATAATCATCCATCATCGGTGCCTGAGGTTCCAACTGCCCATGCTTAGAAGCAGTGTTATGAACACCAAGTCATCCATCCTTTAGGCTTCAACTTCTCTTGACATAACCCTACCACCTTCAACTATCCACATTCAAGTCTTATTATAAATTTTAATTAACATATCCCTACTCTGGTAAGATTAGTTATCACTTTGACAAAGGGCTAAAGAAATTATTCTGCTAAAATTCAACAACAATTCCCAAAATCATAGGTTCAATATGCATTTCTTCTCCTGAAGGAGTAAATGAAGATAACAATACCTCCTTACACGACTCATACATGAGCCCAAGCAGACTAAGTGTTGTAACCATGCTATGATACCAATTTGTAACACACCCACAACAGGAAATAAAAAAATTCTCTTTTCTTAAAGGACAGATTCTCCATCCATGGTTTCTAATTTGGAAGGTCGAGGAACTAGTCTAACCTCCCGGTCAAGGATCTTTGATTATGGAGCCAAAAAAATATCTGAGACCTTGATGGTATCATTTTGTAATTAGAGGCAGACCCTTTCGACTTCCTGGTACAAGTTTAAAGGTACCTGTGACCCTCCTCTTCGCGACTGCGAAATCTCAAAGTTTGGGCGCTAGCTCCTTTTCTGATAATCCCCTTCCTTGATATGACCTTGGGTTATGACCTTACGTAACCATGCGATTGCAAGCGCGGACAAGGGTGGTTTGAAACCAAACTACTTTTCACCCTGCAATTCACCTTGAGCCTCCACGTGTCCTTTCTCCAAAACCGTGGTCTAGATTGCGGCACGCCCTCAAATTTTTAAAGTTTGGGCACCTTTGGTCCCTACAATGTGACAGGACCATCGATCTCATGACCTTGACAGTGCTTTTGAACTTGACGGCTCAGATCGGTCCTTTCCAAATCTACGGATCAGATCTAACCTTTCTAAATCAACGATTGTGATTTATTTCATGATTTGAGTTTCGGGAGTTTAAATTCTCAACCCTTTCCTTCTCTCATAGTGACATATCTCCTGCCACGTGTCCTCATTAATAAACGACGTTGATCTTTTCATGATTCTAGACTTCGGGAGTCTCAAGTCTCAAATTTTAATTCCCCTCAAAGTATGTGGATTTCTTCCGCGTGTCCACTTGAATCGGACGAGAAAGGCTTACTTAAAGTCTTCACCCGAAATCCACAGATTCCTGCCACATCCTCGTTAATCTGGTGGCTATCAATTACTTCGGGACTTTACCCAGAGTCCATATATTTACGCCACGTCTCTTCTATATCAAACAATCTAGATTCACTTCAGGTCTTTGGAGTTCGACAGTATCAATTATCAACTAAAACCTCAGTGTGATTCACCTGGAGACATCAATCCATCGACACGTACCCCTCCTGGCGATCAACGGCCTTCAGATCCCTTCTCAATCAATGATTGAGATTCCACTTTGGGACTCTGACACTTTCACCCTCTACTTTCCTCCGGAGTATTTTGTACCCAGATTGCTAGATATGGCACCGCGCGTCCACCTTAAATCGACAGATTTCGACTGCTTCAGGACTTCGGCCTTCAAACATATCAAACTTCAAATACTCTTTTCTTCATTTCCTTTCGAATGTTCTATCTAGATTTCACGATCTGATGACATGTGTCCCCTTTAGATTGATGTCTCCCAGCTACTTTGGTTGTTCGGGATTCAACCATTTCAAACACTTATCCATCGCATTCTCCTGGAGTGTTTTCACTCGGAGTTCATGATCAATAGCCATGTGCCCTCTAGATCTGACGGTCCAGATTATCTTTGGGTATTCAATGATTCTAATCTCTCCTTGACCACAAGCTCTCACTCAGGAGTTGTAGATCTTGCGCTAGTTGTCCCTCTTGGTGATGAATAGTCCCAATTTACTTCACGACTTCGGGACCTTATCCAGTCAACCCTATCATGCACACAAACGTTAAAACTCATGCACTTTACCTTATATTGGGAGACTAACGTCCCTTTTCACTCAGTTCTGATGATTAGGATATGTTCCTTCCTAGTGCTTCTCCTATGCTTCCCTGCACGTTGATCTGACGGTCCAAGCTTCTCCCTGCAATCGATCTAATGGTTGTTGTCGCTCCTCCTCCCGAGATTTTGAATTCTTACAACTTGTAATATTTTGGTAAATGTTCAAAGGCCTCAATCTTCATTCCTCCTGCGAGTCTGGTTATCTTAGGTACCGCCTTCGCTCTTAAAAATGTTATCTCTTCTGAGATTTTTTATTCTCTCAGACCAATGGTACCTAGGGACTCTGTTACTCCACGGATTTCCAAAAGGGCTCACGACCACCCATCTTGCAACTATCCAGGGTATGGAAGTCATGATCTGACCAATACCGAGGTGTCCTTCAATTGACGGCTCACAACAATTGCAGGGTTCCAACGTGCATTCTCTTTATCAGAGAGCTCAAACTCTGCAATATGGAAGTACTCGACCAACCTAGTCGAACCAAAGTCATTTATCTTTCAGCCCAACGAGATCAACGACAATGGTGAATTGCAGGCCGCGAACCAGCGCATTTTCTACTTTCACTTTTGGGCTTCGCAATGATTTCCCACCCTTGATATCCATTCTTAGATCGACAGTTCATATAAATTGTGGGGTTCGACTTGGTTATCGTGCAATTTGACATATCAAAGCTTCGAGCTCCAAGGTTCCTAGACCCAGGTCACGTGGATCTTCAGATAAATCTTGGGCTATGATCCTCGTTCTTAGTCGGGTTTTTTGGTTAATGACTTAGGTGAGAGTACAAAGTTTCCTAGACTACTGGTTTAAAGGAAACACCTTCCCAACTCACAGAGATTTAATCTCTAAATCAAGGCAAGGTAAGTTGTGAGGTTACCAAAATGGTAGCTATGCCAAGAGGCTTGCTCTGACTCTTATAACAGTGATGTAATTCCCTAGGGAAAGCGCCTTTGAGTGATTAAACTGGAGCATGTGGAAGAAACAAGCATAAGTATAGGTTTTCAAGGAAATGAACGCATGCTCATAACTTAATCATTTAATACAAAAAATAACCATTTATAGACATATAAATACTCGCATGCATCCATTAATTACAATTCAAAGAACAAGGAAAGAAAACACTTATCACAACCATAGGGTGTGATGCGATAGCTAAAAGGGGTGCTCATTTCCTCCCAACCATAGGCTCAGTGACTCCCAATGGATTTATCACTGGCCACCCTCGATCTTAAGCCACGATGCTTTGAGATTCAATCTCTTACTTCCAACTCAACGGAAGTTAGGGATGAAGGTTACTCTCCTTCTCCCAATACAGAAATAGATAAGGATGAAGGTTACTCTACTTATCCTGGATCAATCTCTCTTTTTTGTAATCAGAACTCATTGTTCCTCTTTCAGTCCTCCCTCAGACTCGAGAGCTTCCACTCTCATCTCTGCATTTTTCACAAGTCTTCCATCTACTCACCCTGCTTCCTTTCTTGCCTTCCTCAGCAAGATTGTGTGTGGCTCGAATTCCCAGTCTATGTTCAAGTCTGGAAGCCTTATGGATAGGTGTTCTTCCCCATCCCCTCATTAACTCTTGATGAGGTCTTCCCACCTACCATCCCGACTTAAATTCATTCATGGGTCAGAGGGTTGTTCTGATATGAGCAATTAATTCCAGCATGGTACTAGTTCGATGGAGATTAACGCAACCATTCCTGGTCCCCTCCACCACCTTTTCATAGAATTTGTGGTTTTTCTCTTAGCACATCCCCTCTTTCAACAGTCATGCCACACATAACCATTTTCTATTATAATAACATAATTTACATTCATTGACCCTTTTGTATAAAGGTCCAGCAAATCAAACATTCACACTTTTAAGTTTTCCATAGTTCCTTGGCCCATATAGTTATATTTACAGACTGGGGGAAACAAGGTGTTACACTATATGCCCAAGAGAGACCTCTTTGGTTGGAAAGGTCAGAATCCAACCTAAATTCGGTTAAAACAGTTACCTCTGTCGTTTGCCTATCAACGGGAAAAATTTTACAGAGTGCTAACATTCTGGCACTGTTGTTGGGGAGAGAAGGTTAAATATTCCATGGGAGGAACAACAAAGTTCATATTTGAGTACCAATGGTGAAAAGTATTCAAACATAGAAATTTCTTACATCATTCACCTGGCGAATCCATTTTCAAGAGTATAGAATTCAAAATTTTTATGGTGAATCCACTGTCCAAAGACCCAGCAGCCTAAAGATGTTATGGAGACTCCACTCAAGATCCAATTGTGATTTAGAGACTCTACTAGAAAATGATATCCCTTGACAGAGGTATGAAAGGACATCATGGGAGAAAACAAGTACCTAAAGTTGAGTTTTTTCCAAGACATAATGTTTTTTGTTATTAATTACCTTTTATCCTTTCCTGAACATGCTAAACAATTTTTTCTTCACCTGCTACATGCAAATGATGATCAAGATAATCTTTAAATTATTTATCTTCCTCTTAAATTTATACATATATCTCTTCATTTTGCCAATGATTTTGATCAAGATCTTCCATCCGAACCATGTGATAACCATGAAACTAGGGATGGTATTTTAACTCTTATACTTGATCCAATATGCTCCAAGACTCGGCATAGATACAGATCTTTAAAATTACCTCACATCCTTCATTATTTTCCTCCAAAGAACTATAAGTACCTACCTGTGTTTGATGGAGAACCTGATGCCATCACAGTTGAAAAACACATCCAAGAGTTTGAGCGTTTTATAGATTTGTTTGAGATTGACCATGACAATGTTTGTATGAGGGCCTTCTCTCAATCCTTGAAAGGAGCTACCAAAGAATGGTTTAAACATTTTCAGCCAGAGAAAATTCGCTCATGGGAAGAATTGAAGAGTGTTTTTTCGAAGATTTGGGGTAAGAAGAAATCTATGGATATACAACTTACCGAATTTTATGCCTTAAAAAATGAAAGCAATGAAATTGTTTCTACATTCAGTAGAAGTTTTTCCAGTAATTATTACGATTTTCCAAAATAAATTCAACCCACTAAAGTTGCGTCCATTCTCCAGTATGCCACTACTCTTCACCCAGATTTGTCCTTCCTCCTGATGGGGAGAAGACCTAAGACCTTACAAAAAATATTTAATGATGCTCAGGAGATTCAACACGATATCCAAGCATGTGAACAGATTCGAAATGAAGGGTTGGATGCTCCAGGACATGAAAGTGAATATGAACAGAGAACGGTTGATTGGAATTTTGAGCATAAAATTGATAATATCATAGGTCCTCTTGAATTTTTAAATGCTAACGATTTTGCAAAGGATTGTATTCCACTTATTGAAGGAGAGGGCACTTATGTAGCTTCTAATCCATCCCATGATAAGCATGGAGTTGATTGTTTCATATATTCACTTATAGACAGTTAAGAAGATGAGTTTGCAAATATGATTGTTGAGGAACAAGGTGATGTCCCAATATTTTTCTTGTCATATGACATTGCATATGTTGTTGATTTCCCTATAGATGATGAATATGATGATGATTATGATGTTGACCTCCTAGAACAACCAACTGCATGTTCTCTATCAAAAAATGTTCCTTTTCAGCAGTGTAGTTGATCCAGGTGGATATTGGTGGCCACCCACCCATTTCACTTGGACCCCTACCATTGTTTCTTTCAATTTTTCAGTTTCCTTAATTGTAGCACAAATTACTATTTTTGGCAGTTTTTCGGGTCCTGAACTTCTGAAGCCATTTTGAGGCCCTAAACAAAGTTTTTTGGGGATCAATCGTCCGACGAATATGAGTCTGTTCTAAACTTGATACCCATTGTCAGCAGTTTTTCTCCTCAAATAGATCTTTCTGACAATGTATCATGTGCATCAAATGAATATAGTATGAAAATTTTACAACCCCAGGAAACTGATGTACCAATGTACCCCAACGGGGCCCATATTTTGGCATTTCATCTCCTAGGGTTAGCTTTTTGGATTTTTAGGGTTTTCATTGTTTCTCAATCATATATAGGCCTTCGAGTCTCATTGTAACACAGATTTTAGAGGCATGTAGCTGCCACATCTCTTCTCATAGATAAGCTACCAGTGCCCTAGCTAGCTCATTTCTATTATGTCTGTAAAGAAATTTCAGTTCTTTGATATTAATGAAATGAAGTGTTATTTCTGCCACATGTTTGTAATCATGGTTATTTGTGTATTATGTTGCATTCCTGCATAAATTCGGATCAGTAGTGAGATCAATCAGCCTACATATCATAGTTGCAAAGAAGAAAGCACTGAAACAGCTAAAGGAAATTATTTACCTTTAGTTTTTCTTCATTTAAATTATTGAAAGAAAATGTCAAAATCATCATCAAAATAAAGGAGTGTGTGCTAAGGCCAAATCACACTGATTCATTGAAACAGATGACATAGAGTTTTAGGAAGGTAACAAAACAATGTATGTCATGATTCAATCAGAAATGCAGAAAGATCATAAAAAAACAGTTGTTTCACTCGAGTCCTTTGAATATTATGCTCCCAAGGTTGAAGAGGAAGAGAAAAGAAAAAAAACACTTGTGAAGATGGCTTGTCCTTCTGTTTTGGTTCATCGAAAAGAAATATTTTCTCATATGTTTCATGACTCTGTGGCATGTTATATGGGGAGTTTTAACAATCAGAATTTACAACTTATGATGGGTTGTAATCTTAGAAATGAATATGATGGCCAATCAACATCAGTATTAGGTATGAATTGTTTTCTACTAGGGATTTCATTTCAGCCAGCACTGTCTTTTGATTCAAAAGAATGTCATTTTCAACAATCTCAACATATTTTTCAATCTCTTG
Source organism: Picea engelmannii (assembly GCA_009831015.1). Classification (NCBI taxonomy): domain Eukaryota; kingdom Viridiplantae; phylum Streptophyta; class Pinopsida; order Pinales; family Pinaceae; genus Picea; species Picea engelmannii. The sequence continues at coordinate 2,086,210 of ML776964.1, forward strand.
GTGGTAATAAACAGGTTAAAACACATGAAAGCAATAATGCAGTGGAAGAAGTAAAACATGACAGTTGTTTTCTACATGTGTTGGAAGATCCATTTGCAGTTTTATTAAAAATAGTAAATAGTCCCAATATATTTGAAATTCTGAAATTTGAATTCATATATATCTTCTCGGATGGATTATCAGTAGACAAGATTTGGAGCAAGAGTGTGCAGATTAAACAAGGAGTGGATAAAAAATTGGCATGATTGCATTGGCATTATGAGTTCACATGATTGACAGTTCATTTCAAAAGTTATGGTAGGTAGGTGTGAATAAGCTTGTGGATCAAGCATTTTCAAGTTTAGGTTTCCAAATAAAGTGTTTATCTGTATGTTAGCAGTTTGGCCTCCAAGTGAGAGCGGTGTGCATACTTCGGTTTTCAACAAACATTAGCAACAATTCAAGATATTGTATGCATATGTTGTGAGAGAAGCACCAATGGATAAGGAACAGGATCTACTATTCTTTGATACCTCACAGGGAGTATAGCATCCCCAATTGGAGCCCATGTTATCACTATATCAATTTTATATGGAATCCAAGTCTCGAGAATTAGCAAGAGGATAAATCAGTATAGAGGAGCAATAGACTAGTGGATGGGGCCACATCTAGTGGATGGGGATAAATATAGTGGAAGTGTGAAGTTGATGGGACCCGACGGGTCACAAATCGCGGGAACAACAGATCAATGGTCATGGATCATATCGGGTCAAGAACTAGCGCAGGGGTTAATTTTTTGAAAGAGGGCCGATAAGAATACCATGTTTTCATCTCGAGGGCACGTGGCACCACTGGATGCATATTGGGGGGAAAAGTGGGTGAACTCAAAACCACTAAATCCCACCCCAATGTCACGTGTCAAAATATCATTAAATGTGTCAAATCCAAGGGTTTCATGTGGAAAGGAAAATTAACGGCCAGTCAAATCATCTCGAGACACTTGTGTGGGCGCCATTCGTTTGTGAGATACCAGGTGAGCACTGCCAAAAAATCGATTTGAAGGCTCATCATTTGAAATCAATGGTCGAACATAATAAGTCATTATCCCTGTAAGAAATTTCATCAGTAGCCCATGATTAGCGCTCAATGACGACTGTCATTCGAAACATGGGTGTTATTACTTTGTTTCTTGTGATTAACGTTTTATTCTAGAATGGGGTAACCACAAATCGAATCATTTTCCTAATTTTTGTACAGATGAGGGAGATAAGCTCGTGCTTCCTGACAAACCAGAGTAACTGGAGAAGATAGATCCAGCAGCCTTTAGCAAACCGGAATATTCAAATAATCTGACAAAATTATCAATGAAGAAGAAATAAAAGCTTGTTGTACGAATACTGGCAACAAACTTTCACACAAAATCCGCAGATGAACCAGGAGCAGGCGAAGAGATCAGATTGAACCCTATCATGAAGGATTTAATCATTAATGGATATGTAGACAGATCCTACATGAAAGCTGGAGAAAGTAAAAGAAACAAGCGACAAAAGAAGGAGATTAAAGCTGAAATGTTTGAAGGTGGTGGAGAAAACCAAATTAGTTGGCTTGATACCTTACACAAAGAGATTTCAAATATGAAATAAATTACAAGATAAATTGAGTATATTTCAGGGAATCTTGTGAGGATGCAGGCAAGTGGCATTCAGGGTAAAAAATATTGAATATGTCAGTTTTTTATTATAACGTTCCCTAGAAAACAGGAGTTCAGTTGTTGTATGTTACTCCTTCCCTGACCAATGTCTATTTTTGGAATCTTGGGGAAGATGATCTGTTTTGAATCCCATATGTAATTTATCTATATATACTGTTAAAAGATATAATAAATGGGGGACCTACCGGAGGAGGGCCTTCTCTTGTAGCAGGAGAAATTTGTATTTTCTTATGAGTTTTAATATAAGCAGATAAGGTTTTCTTAGATAGCTGAGATTTATCATGGTGTTGTTGTTCAGTAGGTTTTCTTGTATTTCATATTCATAAATGTGTTTTTCTGCTATAGATAATCTTTAATCAATAGAAAGAATTCACCCTTCTAGTGATCTTTATCATATTGGCTATACTTGGCATATGTTTATTGGTTCATGGTTCAGAATTCACTCATGATTGGTGGTCTGTTTTCAGTAGACATCCTTCATGTTTCTTCTTCTAATGTTATACTGAAAGATTCTCCCTCTATTAAATGCCTCTTGCTGATAGTAGTATTTCCTCTTTATCCCCTACCATCTCATATTACTTATTTGGATGAAACATCATACCTATTTTTCCTCTGTTCCCTCTGGGAGACATAGCTTATAATTCTTCATACGTTTTTAGGAATTGACCCCATTGTCCAATGGCCTTGCTCTTTTGTTTTGTCCCACCATTTTTAATTTTTATACTATGGCAGAATCTTACCTTTGTGTGCTCATTGTCAAACCTTTTGAGTATTTTAAATAGTTATATGCCTGAGAGAGCCCTCTCTGGTTGGAAAGGTCAGAATCCAACCTAAAGTCGGTTGAAACAGTTACCTCTATCGTTTTTCTATCAGTCAGACAAAATTTATAGATTTCTAACAAGCCCCACATTGTCATTGTCACTATGGGAGGTAAGATCTATAGGTTACCATAGGTAGCTCTGACTACTACCACTTCATTGATATCGACAAAACAATAACGCAAAGTAATATCTCAGACCAAAATTTTTTACCTCTTCATGATCCAGTCAGAAGGTGAATAGGAGGTCACTGCAACCACTACAGCCTTGGGCCAAGACCTTACTATCCAATAGAAGCAAGTTGACAAGATTGTAGAGGAGCACAAAGATATGTATGCTTCACCTATGAGAGTGCCCCTGCACTACCACGTCCCGAATTCCATTGACTTGTTTCTTGTTTCTCCCTTACCCCAATGGTCCAATATATAGACACTCCCTTCTAGAGAATGGGAGTCTTTTATATGTTCAACACATGTATAATATATCCCTTCATATCTTTGTTGGCCATGGCTCATTTTAGGTGTGCTTGGGGTTCCAACCATTAGACCCTATTAATATATCTCTTCCTTATACATATTCACCCACGAAGTCCTCCCACACTCATACCAAGGAATATCATGCATCCATATTTGTTGAACATATCCAACATCTCCAACAACATGTTTATGACATCCTTAAACAAGATAATACCAAGTACAAGCAAGAAGACTACTTAAACAATGCAAGTAGATCACCAAGTCAGATTCAAAAAAACTTCCCCCATCTCCCGAGGGAACTTGACATAGTGAGGATTGTTTCCTACTAAGGGAGGAGGAATGATCCAGGTGGATCTCAGTGGCTATCCACCATTTCCACTAAATCAATGTTTTGGAGCCTGTGTGCTATCACTAAAATTCCGTTCGCAACATCGCATGCAAATGGTTGCAGAAATACAACAATGTCAAACAACTATTAGTTCACCTACAACACCAAAATGCATTTCCAAAAGGCAAAAACTATACAATTGGATAAAAAATTGACATGCACAAACTCACTAAAGGAAGCTTGTGCATAGTGCGTGGGCCAAAGAAGCCCGTAGAGTGCACAATTCTCTATATGCGTGACTATGTATGAGAAAATCCATGCACTCCTGTGAACAACACATTTATGGTTCTTTTCAGCCCCTCAACCACTTATGAACTAGCTCGCAACTTGATTTGACCTTCAAATCTGAGATAAACCCGAACGGGGGGCTGGTCAAGGACCAAAGGGTGCCCTAAAGGGCCCCTTGTTCACACTAAGAACCATTTGAATATTGCCTTGAAAAAATGCTATAAATGAAGGCCATGGGTGCACTAAGAAATTAATATTTTCATAGTATTGTTATGTTGCCTCAATCCTCCCTTGAGAATCCTCTTTTCTCCTTAGATCATTCTAACAACATTCCAATAGGCCATTCCACTCACCTCTTGAGGGAATAGGCATTGATTTCTTCATCATTTGTTATTTTTTCTACCATTGTAAGAAGAGATCTCCATTAGGGAACTCAAGAGCCCTCCCAAGGAGGAAGAGGGGACCCATAATTCCTCATTTTTCTCTACGGTGTTTTTCCAACTAATATAGTTATCCATTGATGGCATAATATTGGTCATTGGTTGATTGTTTATGGTTCTAAAAGTTTCTTATGCATTCTAGTTTTATTTCCTTAGTTATTTTAGTTTTTTTACTTGTTTACTTCATGTGTTTGGTTTGTTTAACTCATGCACTAACCTCTGTCTTGTCTAGCAAGCCCAACTAGGCATGCAAGTGAACTTATTTTTCTCACCCAAGTGAAAAAACAGACACAACATTGTGGTTTTGATAAACCATGATATTCACCCTTTTGATGGGGAATGTAATGTAATGTCATCTTTAATTTTTACTTATAGACATCAAGTAATGATTTCCTAGTGGTCTTATGTACATGCCTACAACACAACATCAATGCATCAAATCCCATTAGAAATTTTTAGTTAAGCATGCTCAAGCTAGAAGAGTACTGGTATGGGTGACCTCTTCAGAAGTCTTAGTGTTTTACATGCCTATGGAATTTTGTAAACTTAGACCAATTTATCTCACATGCATCATGGGAATTATTCTTCTCTCACTCTCTCATATATAATTGAGGTGAAGGAGGTCCTTTAAGAATGCAATGTAGTGTGATGTAATTCTTATTTGTGAATGAGTGTAGCCAACATCTCTTTCTCTTCATAGATAAGATACCATCATTCTAGCCAGTTTGTGTTCTACAATGTTTTTCTATTTTATTCATTAATTAAAGTTGGGTTTCACTATATTTCTTTGTTTTCTGCTATATTTTCATTTCTATCTCATTTCATTCTCAACATAATTTGGATCATCTTTCGGTCTTTAGGGATTGAAAATAATGGCACGATGAACCTGAATAGGGACTGGGGTTGATCACCATTCATGAAGCTTGACAGAAGATGATCATAGCTAAGATGATTGGACAAAACAAAAGGGGTTACAGGTTTCAGATTTCTCCTTTGACGAATATTCCAATAGAACATCAAAGATGGTGATACAACAACACAACATCATATAACCCCTAAGGAACTATAAGACAAAGCACCAACTCTTAAAAATAAAAAAATTAATTAAATAGAGGCATCACCTCTTCCCTCTCGTCACGTATTGCTCAAAAAACTTGTTGAATGAATTTAAAAGAACATAACATGGACATGGAAACTTCATTGAGCAACAATGAGTGATCAAGAATAAGCCAATATGGCCAAAACATTATTGGGAATAGACCCCTTCTCCTAGTTATTTTATCCTAGAGGAACCATCAATATTCAACAATGCCAAATGCAGTCGGGGCTTCACTTGTTTTTGCAAAAAAAAGAGTATCTATTCTCATATAACATAGGATCCACTTGGAGAGATTATAGTAATATACAATCCAACATAAGGTTCATATATTTCAATATGAATAGCCAAGTTTTGACCACACAATAGTGTTGGACTAGAGAATAGAGGTCAACAACTATTCATGTTTGCAAAGGAATATGGGTGAGGGGAACATATTCATTTTCCTCTTGGCCAATTGAGTTCCCCAAGCATGTACAAAGGGTCTAGGATCAATGAACATGTTTTCATGTCTTTGATTTTCATCTGGACCAAATTTTCAGAGACGATGTCCTTCACTGCCAAATATTTAGTTTCTTACCTTCCTAAGGAAGTTAGAGTAGGAAGTAATATTATGTAAATATTTTCTTTGTTTTCTTATATAAAGGGGAAAATGAAAATGTAAAAGGGATGGGAAATAGGGGAAGTTGTAAAGTTAGTTATTGTAAAGCTCCACAGTTAGGAAGTCTAATAATATTTCTTAATTTATAAAAGGATGTCTCATGTAAAGAAGGTGGTGGGTGGGGAGGGATCGAGAATCAAATTTGAGTGATGTATAACTATTTATTGGGATCAAAGGTGGATGAGAAATCTCTTATCTTGTTATTTTATTTCTAATATGAACTATTTCTTTGAAGGAAAACAATAGCAAGAAAATTCATGATCCGTTCATACAATGGTGCACTATTGTTTATTATTTTCTACAAATGTTTTCAATTTTCCACTTCTGTCAATTGTCATTTGTAGGATATGATTATGAATGAATTGTGAGTTGAGGTATAGGAATATGCTTATGGTCATCTATATGCAAACAAGTATGATAGTATGATTTAATTATATAAAATAAGAACTCTTTCTATTTTGCACAGTGAATTGTATTCTTGTAATTCATTATGCTATTGTTTGAATAGGAAAGTAACTACGCATTATAGTAGGATTGCATCAACATATTAGAATAGATTTTCACTTAGGATTTAGCCTAGCTTAGATGAGAGAATCTATCTATTGAGAGAAAAATCCTTTAGTTAGCGGTAATCGATCCCACATACCAGTCGATATTTCCATACCAAATTCGAGTAGGTATGATTGGGACCTACCATTGAGCAAATCCCCCTCATCTCTACAATGATATTTTTACCCACATCAACAATATAATATTTCCCATTGGTAGAACAATTAATAATGTCACTAATTACTACTACAATAGGGCCATTTTAGATCCTTCTATGTTGAAAATGATTGAAAGTATGGATAGGTATTTTTCTTGTCTCATATGGACATCATATATATTTTTTATTTCAATGTCCTTGTATTCATGTTATGTATTAATTGTGCCCCTATTGCATCTCAACAACTTCATTAAAAAATTTCATTGATGTCCTTGGGGTGTCCTTATAACATCTCATCTATGTCCTATTGTCTATTCTAGTGTTCCCATTGCATCCTTATAGTGTCATAATAGCATGTTAGGGTCTCTTTCAACATCCCATTTACATTGAAGTAGCACCAAATGTGTATATTTATCTCCCAATTAGAGTTAAAACATAGTCCCTTTAGTGTCTAGAACAAGTTTCTTGAGTGTCCAAATAACATCATGGGTAAGTTAGGTTAATATGTTTATATGAATTACATGTGTTAGGTAGGTTACATGTTTAGCATAGTTCATGTGCATTGGTAGGTTAATAGGTTAGGTGAGTCAATAGACTAGAAGGTTAGGAAGGTTAGTGTGTTATGTTAAGGTTTATGTGGGTTACGTAGGTGTTGTGTCAGGAATCAACACCTTCCCTTTTTCTTGTCTCTTTTCTTGAAAATCCATTTATTTTTCCAATGAAATGGGACCCTCCTTTTCTTCTTGAGAGTTGATTGACTTTTCAAGAAGAGCTACCATAAATGTGTGATCCTTGATTCTCCTCATCTCTCTTTAATATTTAAGCTAGGTGTGGTTCATTTTTTTTAACACTTAAACAATCTTTTTGGCTATTGGGGAAGTTCCCTTTAACTCCTACGATACATATCAAAGAGATTTATCTTAGTCTCTATGATGCACATAGAAGAAGTTATTTGAAAGTTATCCAATGCACATCGAAGGATTTCCTTCAAAGTTTGTCGATAAGTGCATTGAGAATTGGTCAAGTTAATATTAACCCATTTGAATCAACTGGAAGAGTTCATATGAGCTTTTCCAATTGAACTAGAGGAGTTCCCTCAAAATTCTCTAATGCGCAATCATTCACCAAAAGACTAATTTGTAACTTCTCAAGGATGGGAATTTCCAAGTCGAAAGAGTTTTAACTTCCACTCCATCCCAAGTCAGAAGGGTTTCCATAATCAACTCTGGGCATACCAGATTAGTTCCCACCAACTTCCATGCTATCACCAGAGTGATTACATTCACTTCCCCGGAACTCTCGAAACCTGTTCCCTAAACTGCTCAAAAGAAAGGATTTGAATATTTAGTTCGCCATTCCACTCATAGTTATTTATGGGAAGAGAGAAAGGATACTATTGCACACTTGAATAATAATCATCAGATAACACTCATCTTTTCTTCCCCTTTACCATACATGTTTCATCAAACCTTCCAGGTAAGCCCTAATTATGAATGAACTTTTCATTTGATATGATTTTGTGATTAGGGTTAACATCGGTTAAATTTTAACACCTATATTTCTTTATTCTATTATATCTTCATAACCATGCCTACAGTAAAGTCCTCAGACTTACCCCTTTTGATACCCTAGAGATTCATGATGAGTCTATCATGTTATGCATATAAACCCTAATACAAATACATTGGAATGTTCTCAAGAAGCCGAGTGACCCTCCTTGGCTTTTTGTAACCTAGGAAATCATTTTCTTCCCAACAACCCATGCCAATAATGCACTTTCCCATGTGCATTTTCCATTCACTATATGAAGTGATAACCTGGATTGTGGAGATAATGTTGATGACTATTGTCTTGCACAAACCCATGGGACCGTAAGAAGCATGCTCCTAGCGTAATCATTATCAAACCAAAGATCGGTCCCTGACCTTTGAATGAATCATCAAGCTTAGCAATATTTATTTCCTCAACCTAGTCATTATCATGACCATCATGACCAAACTTTGGCCTTCTTCGATCGAACTCAAATCCTTACCCCAGTCACTTGGGTCCCCAACACTTATGCATATTTTTCAAATACTCATATGATCGAGAAATTTTATATGATTGCCTTTGATGGTGTACCAGAAGAATTAACACAAAAACTTACGGTGTAACCAGTGACTTTAGCAAGAACCATGTCGATGAAACTGATGACCATGTCAAAAACTCTTTAGGTATATACTGACCATGTTTACATTAACTCTGCCAACCCAAAATCATATACACTGGTGGAGATCTTGTCATTTTCTCCGATACACTACATGAATCTCGGAAACATTGGACTCGGTAAAACCAGTGGACTTGTCACGGACTCCTTCGACCATATCGGTAGAGTTCCTACTCATTTATCTGGTACTAATTGATAATATTTCAAATATGTCCTCCAATCCATCTCCGATCCTGCAACAAACCTCTCTGAACCTACTAGTGACTTCGTAATATTTTCTCCATTACAGACCTTCTCTCTAGCAAAGTTGCTACAAATAATGTCATTAAATAAATCCCTTCACCGGAAAATTTCTTTTGAATTGTTCCAATACATACCAAAGAATTTCCCCTCAACTGCTTTGACCTTAAATACTTCCCCAATTGACAAAGTTAACATCAAATCCACTAACCCACCTAGTTTTCTGCCCAAACTAAGCCCAAATATCTCAAACCTTTCACCATGTACTAGATTATATTATCATCTTTAGAATATGAATTCCCCCCTCAAATTAACTCCAGTGATTCTTAAAGTATTCGACAAAGGTTTGCATGGAAATATTATCTCTGGCATCAGTTTACTGCTTTGATGCTCAAATATTATATTATATACTTATAGGGGATGATGTTTCATGTTTATTTTCACATCATATTTACTATTGGTTTTATGAACTGGTTATGATTGTTTGTTTTAGATTCAAAAATGTCATTGCATAAGAACACACTAAGAAAGGAACTTGACATAGAGGCTTCTGAAAGTGGAAGAAGACAAGAGGAAGAACTTGATTCTCTAGGAGCGATATATGATGATACAACAAGAGTCCTAGAGAAAGGAGGAGGCCCACTCAAGTGGGGTGAGGTCTTTCAGATGTTCAAAAAAAAAGACTTCCCCATGGATGTCAACGATCAGGATGAACTAAGAATATCCAGGAACATTTAGAGGTCGAGATTACATAGGGTGGTAACTCAGAAAACAATGTTCCCTTGCGCTAATTTGATTGCATGAATTCTCAATCATGTTGATAGGGGGGAGCCAATAGAGTCATTCTATAACACCTTGTTTCCCCTAGTCTATAAAAATAACTATATTGGCCAAGAACTATGGAAAACTCCAAGATGTGAATGTGTGATTTGACGGATCTTGTATAAAGGGTCGATGAATGTAAATAATGTGTGAATATATGTTGCATGACTGCTGGGAGGGGGATGTGCTGAAAAAGAGACCACGATGGCTAATGAAAGGTGGTGGAAGGCACCTGGAATGGTGGCGTTAACTTCCACCAAACCAATACTGTATTGGTCATTACTGGCTCAAAGACCAAAGCTGCTCTCTGGCCCTGGAATGAATTACTCGCTAGGATGGTAGGTGGGGAGGCTCATCATGAGTTAATGAGGGGATGGGGGTGAACCACTCATCTGTAGAAGCCCTCAGACTTGACCACTGTGGGGAAATTCACGCCACACGCGACCTTGCAGGACAAAGAAAGAAAGGAAGTGTGGGGAGGGGGAGCGCACAATAGGAATTGCATAAGGAGAACCAGAGGAACTCCAGAAAATACAGCGAGTCTTGAGCAGAGGAGAAGGAGAGAAACCTTCATCCTTGACTTCTGACGAGTGAGAAGTAGGAGACTAAGTCTCAAAGCCTCATGGTCTAGCTCAGGGGTGGCTAGTGGTAAATCTGTTGGGAGTCGCTGAGCCTACAGTTGGGTGGAAACGAGAACCCCTCCCAGTAGTTGCATTACACCTGGTGTTTTCTAATAAGTATTTATGTCTTGTATCTTAAATTGAATATTTCTGGAATGCATGCTCATGGTTGTACACTCATAAATGGTTTTTGTATAGAAGTGTTTTCCTAGTGTTTTGATCGGAAATGGTGGATG
>ML776964.1:2106268-2130123 GCA_009831015.1 Picea engelmannii
AGGAGTACCCGACATTTGAAGAACTTTGGACTTGTTGTGCTCAAGAAGAATCAAGGATCAATGCAAAAGAGAAACCTCAAAAGAAGTATGATGATCAAGCCTTCACAGCAAGATTCAAGAACTTCAGGGACAAAAGAAAGTTCTATTCAAGAAGGAAGCCAAAACAAAGAAAAGATATTTCAGAAATACAGTTCTTCAACTGTCATAAGTACGGTCACTACAGGAATCAGTGTCCCAAGCTAAAGAAAAGGAAGGAGAAACACGAAGCATCAATTGTCGAAGAAAATGAACCTACAAAGAAGACTAAGCAGGATGGAAGAGACTTCTTCTACTAAAAGGTAACAACACTCTTCTTATTTCTTGTACATATATTTCTTGCATCATCTCTGTACATATCTTGTATATCTATCTCTTGGAAGATAATTTGTTCCAAGAAGAACTATACCTATGAAAGAACAAACAATATGAAAAGAGTTATCATTATATATTACACATGAAAGAATGAAATATATCATGTGAAATCTATTACAAGATAAGTCGAAATCAGAATCAATCTTGAAGAGACTTAGAAGTCAGACATCAAGAGAAATTGGAGAAAGACTTATGACGACAACTAAGATAGAAGTGTGGACTCTGTTAGATAGAGAAGAACCAATTATATATTGCAGAAGACAATAAGGATGCAGATGGAAGTATAGACTCTACCAAACAGAGGGAGCCGATTATATGCACTCTTACACGAGGCAAGGATTAGGAGGGAGCTAACCCTATGATCCATTGAAGATGATGAAATGTATATATCCATGGTAGAAGCCATGAAAGACAGTACGTGTTCAACTTAACCACAGAAGAAGACCTCTTCGAAGAAAAGCTTTAAAGTATTCATGGTTGTCCATCCAAATCCGTGATCCTATGATGAAAGGAAGAAGTGGAATCTCTAGAACATGGAATCTCCATGAATCCAAGAGATAATGAAAAACATGAAGATTCCAAGAAAGAAAGAAAGGCCAGAACAACCAGTCATTACATCAATAATCACAAGATTACCAAGCCTGATATGAAAGAAATCAAGCAGAAGAACTGAAAGTTGTGATGAAGAACAGTGTATGGAAGACTTATGAATGAAAGCATTACGAGATCCAGAACCAAATATTCTCTCAGATGGAGGGAGAAGACTATGATGATTACTTGTTCCAAGTACACTAGACTTATCTCTATATAAGTCATTATACCATCCGCAACATCCATAAGTTGGAGTTCTACATCAGATGAATGCAAAGAATATTCTCCAGAGAAATTGAATAAAGAAGCATATGAAGAGCAATCTCAAGACCTTGAGGCATACCAGAAAGAGACTCTTGTATGAAAATAAGAAGAAGACAACTTGGTGGAGAACCTCCAGTGCACAGTAGAAGTGTGGTGAAGATTTCTTATAACATCAAGATGACTACTCAGAAGATCATATCTCATGATGACAGAAGAAGTACCACATGAATATGTTCCAATTCTCCAACTATGATATACTCTATTGTTCAGATCTACATGAAGCCTTCATAGTGTTCCAGACTACAGTACACGCATTACATTATCCATGATAAAGTCCAGAAGGGAGAAAATGATTTATCCAATACATATCTCCACAAATGAGCAGATAAGCATACATTTTGGTAAAGCCTCTATTCAAGATGAAAGAACTAGCATACTCAAGCTAGAGCTCATGGAAATAACTCTCTTAGCTAGAAGGGAAGACTCTCCAAACTAGAAGAAGGTACGCAAACATTTATTTTTGTGATTGAAATAAATCTCCAGTTAGGAGGGAGCACTGAAAATATTATTTATCTTTGTAATTGAAAAATAGTCTAGATTGGACAAATGCTTTCCTATTCGGAAAGTGGATTGAGATTTCTGACGGACAATGACTTCCCATTGTAGTTAACATGGGAAGCATATTGATTGTTGATGTATCATAGACAATGACTTCCATTTGTGGTTAACATGAGGAGTGGTCTAGGACAGTCATTCTTCTTGACAGTCACTCTGAGTAGTGGTCAAGTAGAATGGTCTGCCTTGCCGGGCAGTCATTCTTTCGAAGTTCACAGTTGTGAGCAGTTTTGAAGAATGGTTTGTTTTGGAGGTTGATGCAGGACAAACATTCCTCGAGGGTTGTACATTCTCTCTAGGTTACACTTTGTTTAGTGTCGGAGGAATGGCCTAGGGTGGGGAATGGTCTGGACAGTTATTCCTCAAGGGAAGACTCATTCTCTCCAGGTTACACTTTGTTTAGTGTCAGAGGAATGGCCCAGGGTGGGGAATAGTCCAGGCTCAGCAATCAGGAACAGTAATTCCTTAGAGTAGACTCATTCTCTCCAGGTTACACTTTGTTTAGTGTCGGAGGAATGGCCCAGGGTAAGGAATGGTCCAAACATTTCTTAGGGTTTATACATTCTGTCTAGGGTGCACTTTGATAAGTGTAGGAAGAATGGCCCAGGGTAAGAAATGGTCCAGGTTCAGAAATCAAAAATAATCTTTCTTCCTTGTTTGTGAAGAATAGGGCAGATAGCCCATTGCTGATGAGGGAAGATGTTCTTTCAGATCTCACAAAAGTGAGTGAAAGATCTGTGCAGAGGATTCATTTTATCTTTAACAGTATTTTCTATGCAGGATGGCATCAAATGATTGTTATGGAAAGTAGAGATATAGTAATGTGGTGGATATGTTCCATTGTTCATGAGGCATACATTCTTTCAGATCTCACAGACGTGAGTGAAAGATTGGCCCAGATGATTTAGTTTTTACCATAACATTGCTCTATGCAGGATTCTCTCAGATGTTTGTTATGAAGACTATATGATAGTAGATGAGGACTATTGTGGTGAATATGTTTCACTATTCGCAACCATACGTTGCTGATCAAGTACTTGTGTGTTACTTGATATGGTAGTAAACCATTGGATTGTAGTTATGTACTACTATGAATAGACACAGTTGTGTTCTATCTTTGTTCTAATTTCCTTGAATACTATCAACAGTTTGTTAGAAATAATGATCATTCAGATGAATGATGAACAGAGATTTTCCAGATGAAAAATAGTTCAGAGATTTTTACTCCTCTTGTATCACTCCATGGTGAGAGTGACTTATCCAGCATCATATCAAATTAATTAGATGAAGTATGGTGATGCAACTGATGGTGATGGTGATGCTTATGATATAGTCATGAAATAGTCTAGATGACTATATTGATGCTACCGGGTAAATGGTATGTTTTGTGCTCAAGTCCATTACCTGTAAATACCTCTCTAGCTAGGAGGGAGTGTTAATATTATGGTAGTTGTGGGAGGTATTTACCCCCACATGTGAACCTGACGAGAATAAAAGACTCCGGGAAGCAAGAGAAACCCTAATGAGTTGGCTAATAACCCTAGAAGCCTTGTCGGCTCAAGAAGATAATTTATATTAGCCTATTAGCCTCCAAGAGAAGAAGTCGACCAGAAATAATAATAATATACTGAATAGACACATATCCAGAAGGAGAAGTCGGCCCCAACAAAACTGGAAAGATTACTATAAATACAAGGCACCAGTTTTCATTTGTAGACATCTCAAAATTGCAGTTCTACAATTTGGTGCACACTGCAGTTGCAGTCTGGTGCACAGGTTTGGAGGAAGAGTTGGTGCAGCTGCAGTAGCAGCAAGTTCTCAGTTTTGGCTTGAATATATCTTGGCTAGGTTTTGGATTATCTAATCGGTCTTTTGTGATGCGCTATCCTTAGGGAATGATGTTCTACTCTTTGTTTGGCTATCTAGCCTAGGGTTTGCTTCCGGAGGAATTCTCAGTCAAGTTTAAGGTGCTCGGAGGGAGGCTTTGGCCTATGGTTGGATGACGAAGGTATCGTCAATGGTAAAACAAGCACACCATCTTCTATATTCTAACAGTTCCCTCACCATACAGAGAGGAGTGAGTTCCTTGAAAGGACTATCGTTTTAGTAAGCCCATGAATTTGTTTCATCCCTGTCACCGAAAGTAGCTTAGCGGGGATACCTCTCGGCATTTCGGCATTTCGGCACCTGGGAATCCTAAGGGTCAGTTTCCTTGTATTCACCAAATGCGAAATCCCGATGTGAGAAACCCCGAAATGATAGAGTGTGAATAGATTTTGATCTTTTGGCGTTTCGGCACCCGAGAATCCTAAGGGTCAGTTCCTTGTATTCGCCAATTGCGAAATCCCGATATGAGAAACCTCGAAATGGTATAATGTGGCTGGAGTTAGATGTTTCGGCATTTCAGCACCCGGGAATCCTAAGGGTATGTTTCGTTGTGTTTGCCAGATGTGAAATCCCGATGTGAGAAACCCCAAAATGATAGAGCATGAATAGATTTTGATGTTTCTGCGTTTCAATACCTGGGAATCCTAAGGGTCAATTCCTTGTATTCGCCAGTTTTGTAATCCCGATGTTAGAAACCCCGAAATGATAGAGCGTGAATATATTTTGATGTTTTGGCATTTTGGTACCCGAGAATCCCAAGGGTCAGTTCCTTGTATTCGCCAATTGTAAAATCTCGACTTGCGAAACCCAGAAATGAACTTAGCGTTTTATATATATATATATATATATATATATATATATATATATATATATATCGGCGTTTCATAGTTTCGGCTCCTGGAAACTCAAGTGCGAGACCTCTTGTCCTCGCATATCGTTAAATCCCAGTACGTGAAGTCCCGGTAGGTGAAATCCTGAAGCGGCTTGGTGTGAATAGGATTTTGGGTTTCGGGGTTTGAAGAGTCGAAGAACTCAACTCCCTTGCATTTCGAGATCCCAGTTTCCGAAGTCCCGAAATGAGAAAGGCGCCTCTTGGCTTAGCCCGGGATCACAACCGATGGACACATGGAAGTGAATCCCACACTTGGTGCGTGAATTGTACACGACAGATTTTCAACGAAAGAACCAGTGAATTGGTTTGGTGAAGGTCCCGATTGGAATACCTAGCCTACACTAGAACATCGTATGAATTCGGAAACTCTGTCCCTCAATAATGAAGGAGAAAGAAAAAGGCAAAATGTCTTAGTTCCCGTAGTTGGTGTGTTACACATTCTAAGCATCTGATATAGAAAAATATTATCATTTGGAAAAGGGAAACTAAAATTTGATTGAGGAACTTCTCAGCAAGTTCACACACATAGAAAAGGACCTGTTCAAAATATGGTACAATCCAAATAGAACTTTCAAGCTCAGACCATTCGATGATTATCCAACTATCATGCTCAAAATTCCATATGAATACATCATGGAAATGATTTTTAAGTTGTATGGAAAACAAGATGCCTCCAAGTTAACACTATCACAAATTCCCTTAATCTACTACTATGCAAATGAGGGGTTGATGTTTAATTGGGTTGATATCCTATCAACGAGTTTAGTATAATCCATCACGACTATCAAACATATTGAACTAGGAAAGTTCCTTAGTTTTCATATGGCATCCTATCTATTAGATATGATGTGTGTACCCCATCAATATCCTAATATGGGTTAGGCTTGGAAACCAATAGACTCATCCATACATATTTACTGCAAGGTTTTATGGGAGCACAAATACATATCAAAGTACCACTCAATCTAAAACTACTTCTTAAATCCCCTCTATGAGCTCATCTTCTGCGCACCAACTCTATGCATAAAAGATAAGGCATTGGATATAATTATAAATTAGATCATATACTGGTTTCCCATGGAGCACGACAACTATATAAGGATATATGGGGCTACCAAAGTTCATTTTCTCCCAATATTTATGCCTGATAGTTTAGTGCTACAAGAATTCACATATCAAACTGTAATTCAAGGAGTTGGGGCTACACTGTATAGATACAAGAAGGCCATCTAGTCTGCACTATCATTGTGGATCTACGTGTATTCATTCAGAAGTGTTAAGAAATCCCAATCATAGGTGGAAACACTACTACCCTTCCACTTTGGAGAAGAAAGGTTCTGGAGGCATTATCCCAAGAGGGTGGTAAAGGATTATTGCACCGAAATAAAACATGTTTGGGAGTATAATTTGGCTACATGGGAGGAGGAATAAGTTCAATGTGGTGCTAGAAAATATAATGAAGTCATTACCAGGAGATAGGGTAAAGCCATCAGAAGTGTTGTCGATGAGGAGAAATCCCAAGAAGAAGCATGGAGGAAAGAAGAGGAAGATGCATCATCAAGAGCATATGTTGTAACTACATATACACATTGTGGGTCACCTAAGGAGGAAGAACCAACAACAGACAAGAAAATAAGGAAGAAGGAAAAGATCCATAAGAAGGAGGACACTATTGAGAAGAAGAGAAAAATTATAGAGGCCAGGGAAAAGGATGAGACTAAGGAAGCAACAAACACAACATCAATGATAACATAAGCAAATTAAAAAGTTGCAGCTGAGAAAGTAGCAAAGGATGAGAGAGAGGCAAAGTATGTAGTTGAAAGGGAAACAATGGAGATCGCATCAATAGAACAAAGAGCGACAGATGAAGTAGAAGCCAAGGCAATCATGGAAGAGAAGTGGAAAGAGATGAAGAGGCTCTGAACAATGACTCCTCACAAATGGACAACAACCTTCTAGAGTCATCAACAAAATTCCCTAGAAGTTAGCCTCAATTTGATGGGATGGAATTGGGACTTTGCACCCCATACAAACCAAGCAATGTGGCAACTTTAAAGAAGTTCATGACAAAGCCATTGGAAGGATTGTACAACAGTAGATGAGGAAAGTGCTAGTCACAGGAGGCAATCCAATATTGATCTTAACATATACCCTAGTAATAGAAAATGTTAGTGAGGACCCACTTTCCATAACGTCCACCTACACTGCCTTCACCATAACTATGGAAAAAAACCTCAAAATCTTATTCCTCCAAAATTAAGAGAAGGATGCCATATTTAAAGAACTAGAAGAACAACTCCAATGGGTGAGGATAGATGAGGGAACCCTAAAAGAATTTGAAGTATGTGCAGAAAAGGTCAGAATAGAGATAGATGAAGAAATTACATATATGTATTCCCATTTTCATGTCTTTTAGCAGTTGACAACTAGCATAATGGAACAACATAGTCGGGTATAAACCAAGAATTCCAATCTTGCCACCATTCGTGAGGGCTTAAACGAAATAAAAAGATGGATCGTTGAGAATCTGTATGCTCAAACCGAGCTTCCTCATCCCTCATTGGTAGAAAGGAGGATAGATTATGATTCACTCGATCAATGTTAGCAGGTCAGACAAAGGGAAACAAAGGAAACAACTAACTCACTTGCAATTTGTAGAAAACTTCATAAGGACACACAAGTTTTGATACCGAAGTGTCGCCTTTCTCCCATTGAAGACCTTAGGGAAATCATCATAATGGATCGACTCCTCAAAAAAATACAAAAAATCACAAGTCATAGATAGGGGGTAATTGAAGCAACCACAAATGATCTAGGAGGATCTAAGGAAAGCTAACAGAGGTCCAGGAGAATTTGAAATTCTCATAGAGGTCCCAGGGGACCATAAATTCTCAAAATTCGGTCGTCTCAAATCGTCCTAAAAATGACATCAATGTGTAGAGCTCATCTTCATATTTCTAACAATGAAAACAACACCTCAAATGGATTTTGTATGCAAACATTATAAGAAGTCAGAGTTCGAGTCAACCAGATCAAAGGGAAAAGTACATGGGAAAAATAGGTGACACATGTCCCCATTGCAAGGGTGACATGTGGCACATGGTTATTGGCAGTTGAATGGGTAGATCCTACCTCTAGGTGGATGAATCTCAGGTTGACGAGTGAGCGAATTGTACAATGACACGTGGCATTGGAGAGCCAATGAGAGGTCGCCACTTGACAACCTCCCATTGGCCAATATTGGTTATGTATGTTAAAATTATGGAGTCGTAGGGGTTCAAACCCGTGACCTCCATAACCTACCAAAGGTCTAACATGACCCTCCATTACCAATATGCCACCATATGTTTCTTAACTATTATATGTTGTAAATTTTATTTGAATTAGTGCTAATTTTCATGTGGAAGGGGAAAGGGGTTGAGGGCTAGCCCCCAACCCCTGGTTTAAATGTTATACCACATGACCATTCCATAAATTCTACGGGGGGTTTTGAAACCATACACCAAACATTCATGCGGGAGTATATACTTTATATAATAATTAGTTTCAACTATATATAGCTTAAAAATTTAACCACCAAAAGAAATGTCAAGGGTCGCAGGGAATAGAACCCTCCACCTCTGCCATTTTAGATGGAGACTTAACCATTATGCCAACGACCCTTTTTTAATGGTATCCACACTAAATATAACATTAAGTTTCCAAATTTCGCGTGGAGGAGGTTGGAGGCCCGAGCCTATATATTGGGCATGGATCCCAATGCATTACACACATCCCAATGCATTGATTTAAAAGTCTACAAGGATCATGAGGTGGAACAATTTCCAATGCAAGTTACACATTTCATGGTCGTATGGATATATCGATTTACGTGCCAAGAAGAGATTAAATATTTTGTCTCGTAAAGCATGCCATGAGGTATATTGACGAAACATAGGCAACTTTATACTCATTTTTCATGATTTTTCACAAGGATCATGAATTTGAGGTATCTTTTGTGATTTGAATTCATATGTAAAAGTATTTTTTCAATTTTCCATTAATGAGCATTTAATGCATTTTTTGTGTGCCGAAGAGGGTGAAATTGAGCCAATTCGTAAATTGGTTAGCTTTATAGTCGAATTTCTCATAATTTTGCAAGGATTTCAATGGTGAACTTGGTTTCTTGTTTTGAGTAATGGAATTAAAGAGACTCCATTAAATGGCTCTATGCAAGCACACATTGACATGTATTCTGGTATTTTGAGATGGTTAAGAGTAGTCTTATGGTTTGAAGAGAATTCAGAGATGAAGTTGTATGTCATATCTATATTTAATTGGATTTCTTTTATTTTATTCTATGTCATCTCATCATTCAAAAAACTAATCATCATTTCATGAGTTTTTGGATAAAGAACACATCATCAAAATTATGCAAACCACCTCAATACGATCAATAAATTAATCATGGATCAAGTTATATATTGCATGTATATATGTAAAGAAATAAGTGGTGTCTAAGAATTTTTGGATCAACAAAGGTGACATTGGAATTAATGGAACAACACCTTGTTCATTCGACCAAATTTGAACAAACTCCACACCATGATCCAAGCATTCATGGCCACTCTAACAGAGGACATGAAGACCCTCACGGATAACTCAGCCACACATGAAGCTACTCTCGAGGAACTTCTATATCAAAAAATATTATCCCTTGATGACCAGTATGAAGTTGGAGCAACCTACTTCAAGGACAAAGGCATATGAATGAGACAAAAGAGAAAATTTGAATTTGCTAACAACTCTACTCTATTTTGTCTTTTTCCAACTACTTTCAACTTCATCCTCATTCTTACAACTGTCAATAGCTAATGAGGGAATCTGAAAGGTTTTGTAACTGCTTCTTTAGGAATTTAAGAAGATGGTTTTATCTTTTTAAGGATTTCTATAAGTAAAGGAAGGGGCCCATTTTCAAGGGGCTCTTCAAGCATTATATACTTGTGAAACTATTTTTGGAGAAAATGTTGTGTTAACTAAAATCAAGAAGCCATCAGTGATAATTTTGATAGAGAGAAGAATATTTTGTAAATGGTGGTTTGTTGCTAACTATTTTTCAGTATGTTATTCACTTTTTACATGTGTTGTAAGAATATATTGTTGCCCATGGAATTTTCTTAAGCAATTTCTATTTTCTAACAACTTGTTTATTCTTTCTTATGTTTTCTCCTGAGAATATGAGTTTCTAATATATGAGATAATATAATTTAAACTATTATGGTTATGTATTCATGTGCATGTGTTGTCTAAATTTTCTTCTTCATAACAACTATCTGACTGAAGTTATTTGCAGATTTTAGTTTCATTTCCACTACTCATTTGGTTACAATAGTTTTCTCCTAGCTAGAATTTGATAGATTAGATTTCATCTTTGCAATTAGTTAATCTTCATCTATATCTACATTCAAAAACCATCCAGTCACCCCTTATAACCAGTAATGGGAGTTGGTCCAAAATATGAATGGGTTTCCTAAACCAAAAGGTTCATAGTCTAATTGGGACAGTGTACCAGGGAGTACCCATTACTGTTGAAGGAAAAATTCCTCCCCATCAACAAAATTGGCACTAGAAGGAGGTCATGATTTTGTATGGATCACTTAAACTCATGATAAATGATTGACCAATCCTCTGAAATTGTTCCTGTTCAACAAAATTTCACTCATATCCCTTCTGAACAAGACATTACCTTTGAAGATTAAAATTTCGCATTTGAAAGTGTTACTGCCAACCCTGAAAATCATCTAAAGGATTGGTATCATGTACATAATGATGATTTTCTGAAACTCATTGTATTACCCACTCATATGCCAAGTTACTTGGCCAACTACCAACATCTTCCACACTCCTTAGGTGAAGAGCTACCCGCATAAGATGACCCAAGAATCAGGCCAACATTCTTGTTGACTCCATAGAGGGATTGATTGAAACTACTCTACAAGAATTACTCGTACCCTTGAATCAAATTCCTTCCAGACCTCCTGGTACCACTCCTCCCAGTTCGGAAAACAATTTTGATGATGAACATTCAAGATCTAATTCCAACAATAGCATGGGTGAAAATCAAAATAGAAGACATGTGATTCCATCATGGATGTCCCAAGGTGATCCAAAATTAGTAGAACCTATGCATGAGTTACCCAAACTTCCAGAGAGACTTCTCTCGAAATTAAACTCTAACAAATCCATCTCACTAGAAGATCATCTGAAGAATTTATTTCTAGCCACTCGTCTCCTTGTTGTCTGTTATGAATATTTGGTTTGTAGACTCTTTCCTTACACCTTTGAAAAAAAACTTCCACATGGTATTTTAACCTCTCGCATGGATCTATACCCAATTGGGATGACTTTGAAAAATACGTCATTGGAAAATTTAGGGAAGAGAAAACTCTCATGGATTTATACATAGAATCAGAGGCCCTAAAGATGGAAAATATAGAAAAAGTAAAGGAATTTAATCAATGCTTTACTACAGTCCTCAACAAGTTTACTATTTAAATTTCTCCTTTGGAAGCCTTACCTATCGAATACTATACTTCAACATTGATTCTTGACATAGGGATGTTCATCAAATGAGCTGGAAAGATTACCTTGGCTTATAATTTTGAATAAGCTGAAGATTTAGAAAAATAACTAATCTCTTTAGACAATCACCCTTCATCTGAAGAAAACAAATCGGTTGGGATGATGCCCTTATTATTTACTAAATCCCCTGAGAAATAACCCAAAGACCTAGACAACATGGTAAATATAGTTAAGAATTTGTCAACTAAAGTAGTAGACCTGAAGAAGAATGTTAGGGAAGGATCCTCCAAACCTAGACCTTTCCATCCATTATTTAAGAGGAATGATAGCCTGCCAAAGCCTTCGAAAGTCCCACGTATTACTCTAAATATGGATGACTCCGACATGGAAAATTATGCTTATACCACTAACAGAATCATTCTGAGAAAACATTTCCTCAGTGGGTTAACTCTATGACCTTGTTCATCAACTAACTACTAGATCAACAAGACATAAATGATGAATAGCCCAAGGAAGAAGAAAACGAAGAAACGA
Organism: Picea engelmannii; assembly: GCA_009831015.1. Lineage (NCBI taxonomy): Eukaryota > Viridiplantae > Streptophyta > Pinopsida > Pinales > Pinaceae > Picea > Picea engelmannii. Next base: position 2,118,024 of record ML776964.1, read on the forward strand.
TAGAGGAAACCACTCAGGAATTTTCCATGTTCTTATGGGATTGGTGTATAGATTTAGATGAGGAGCAAATTGAGGAGATTGTTGTAGGAGATAAACACAAATCATAAAAGTCCCCCCCTCCCCCTGAGATTACAACCTACACAACTAGGGTGTTATTCCCATCACTTCCTCACCATCAAAAAAGAATATGGCTCTAAAAACGATAACTCCTCTCCTTCCTATTCACAAACCATGAACTTCAACCCAAACCAAAAATAACAATAATCCCAACACTCCAACAACCAACAACAAACCCAACACTTTACAACCAAGAAAAACAACGAATAGACCTAAAAATCATGCTTTGGATTATAATGTTATTGAAGATATGAAGAAAATTAAAACTAACATGTTTATATATGATATCTTTTCACTTCCTAAACAACACGATATGATCATAGACACTTTCAATTCAAATGAATCTCCAAAGAAGACCGTTGTTGTAGCTAAGAACATTTCTAACATTGTTGAAGCAAAGGAAGATAGTGAAGCTGAAATGAAATCTGCTATAAATATAGTCGATATAGGAGCGCATTTGAAGTCCCAGGTTCCACCCTACCTACTTGTTAGTGCTCAAATTTTCCCCCAAAATTTGAAAACGCCCTTAACAAATTTGTGCTAAAATTGTCAATGAATTTCAGTCATTTTCCTAGGTCATAAATTCTGAAATCCTCATTGAGTTTTAATGAGTTTTATTCATCAATTTTTTGCCTTGAATTCCTATGATCCTTCCTATGATCCTTGCCTTTTAACCTACATTTCAAAAAATAATTAATTTTTTGCCTTGAATTCCTATGATCCTTCCTATGATCCTTGCCTTTTAACCTACATTTCAAAAAATAATTAATTTTTAAATTAATAAGCCTAGATTTAGAGTTTCATATATATATATATATATATATATATATATATATTAAAAAATAAAAATATATATTCTTTTCTTTTTTTCTATTAAAAAATGACCCTTGCCTTTTAACCTACATTTCAAAAAATAATTAGTTTTTGAATTAGTAAGCCTAGATTTAGAGTTTCATATATTTATATATATTAAAATATATAAATATATATACTTTTCTTTTTTTTTATTATTAAAAAATGACCCTTGCATTTTTAACCTACATTTCAAAAAATAATTAGTTTTTGAATTAGTAAGCCTAAATTTAGAGTTTCATATATATATATATATATATATATATATATATATATATATACTTTTCTTTTTTATTATTATTAAAAAATGACCCTTGCCTTTTAAGCTACATTTCAAAAAATAATTAGTTTTTGAATTAGTAAGCCTAGATTTAGAGTTTCATATATTTATATATATATATTAAAATATATATACTTTTTTGTCAAAATCTAGTGTGTGCGCACAAGTGAACTGTCTATTTGTAAGATAAACCATGTCACTTGTCAAAGCACATATGCCAAACTACAAGCCTAGCGCAAGCGCCAAGGCCAGCAATACTCTTCCTATCTCATTGATAAGATATTTGACAATTTTCATATATAAAGGATAAATTTTCAAACATCCCGATGCATGTGCGATTTTGTTTATGGGTAAAATAATAAAACAAAACAACACACAATTCATGTGGCGCACGATATGGCCAGACAAAGATCTCGTCGAAAGATTATCGTTTTATGTTTTATGTTTGAACATGTGTGAAGCTTGCAGGGAAAGCTTAGATCGATGAAGGTAATAACATCTCTACGTGTATGAGCAGAGTATGCAGGTGTGCCTGTTCAGAGTTGCATCCTTCTGGAAGGAAGTCAAACAAGGTTACTTGCAGCTGAGCATATCGGCATGCCTTGCATCGTCATTTGAAGTGGTTCCACATTCAGGAAATAGTTTCCCTCTGCAAGAATTGTCAAGACAGAGAATCAACAGTTGCAAGATTTGTGGGGTCAATTTATCAGGGTTTGCAGAAGTTGAATCCGGACTTCTAGATTCTGGAAGATGCGTTCCAAATCTTGTTGCAGGGCTTGATGGTCGAAGGGTTTTGAACTCTAAGGAAAAATCCCTCTGCATCGGTGCTGAAGATAGTCACAAAAATCAACAACGTGAAGGAATGCACCATTGCAGAGGATCTATATCCAATGTCAATAGAAGAAAAACAGAAGCTCAACAGGGATCTTGAATCACTTCCAGGCGATATGCCTGAGCAAATAATTGATTTCTTGAGGAAGCATACACAACAATGGTAACAAGGAATTTTTTTTTACTCAAGTCTGGAAAGGGAGGAAATCTTAGTTCAATTCGGTATCAAAATCGATGAAGGGAAATGTTGCAAACATTTTTCTTCCATGTGTAAATATTTGGCAGGAAATCGATGAAGGATATCACTGCAACGAATCTGCATGGACACCGACAGTCTCTAACAATGTTACATGTTTTCATCAATGCTTCAAAGGATAGGGTTCTAAACATTAAATTCAATATTGCAAAGGTTTTGTACTCCCTGCTTCTAATTGTTTATCACTCGATTCTAGAGTAGTCCATTCGGCCTTGCCTTGTTCAGTTCAGTGAAGATATTGATGTTGAGTAAGATACTTTGCTGGTGAAGCACTCCCGGCCTGCGACCAGGAGGATGTCAAGTGATGCTTCATGCTGGAATTTGACCGTTTTTCATTTATAATTGCTTCAACTGCGACCAAGGAGGAGATATGACACTGTTATCGTGATCGCATAGTGTGGACTGACAAGGACTTGAATTTGAAGCTCATAAGAAAGGGTCTATTGACACGCATATATGCTCCAATGGTCATTGTTCAAGGTTTGAAGGAGGCTGGTGTTATCAGCAAGGTTTTAACATCTGGGCATGTTACTCTTGAGAAATAAATTTCTAAGGAGCAGTTCTTGTCATCTATATCTGATACAAGCAGAACTAATTCATCGATACCACGGATTGATAAAACTATGAATGGAGATAAACGACGAGCAAAGTTAATAAAAAGGGTTGGAGAAGCTTTTCAGTCAGCCTATACATAATCTAGTTTACAAAGCGAGTCATCATATCAGCAAGGCCTCACAGAAATAATATGATGAGAAAATCTACAAACATGCAACAAACCAGTGAATTTTCAAGCGCTCACACAACACAATTTGTTCGTGCTAGGGGTTTTGAAATAAAGCACAAGTTGTTAATTTGGTGGATCCACTGTCGAGAAATTGATGAAGGGTTTGTGTTAAGGAAACACTATATGTGGTTGATAGCATCCTCATTGGATGAGGTTCAATATTTGATTCACAAAGAAGTTATTCCAGATCCACAAATCTCTCCATGAGATCAGCAGGTCAAAGATTAATTTCAGGTGGCAAGAGATCAGCATTCCAAATTCAAAGGGATTGGACAGTAGCAATCTCAGCATTCAAGATATTCAAACAACAACTTTACAGATTTTAGTTATTTTTATTTAACTAAATCAAAAGGAGTTAGTGAATAGTGGTACACATGTAAATTCTTTTTTGAGTCGGTTCCTAGGAATTAGATAGTCAATGGTTACATGTGTCATTTTTTTTTAAACAGTTTCTATTTTGAGAAATAAGAGTTATAGCTCGAATCATAGAGGGATAGGCATGGATATTTATATATATTCATATGTAAAGACAAGAAAGAGGGGGAGAATTCTTGAGGACTGTGGTTCAACCTTTGTCAATTGTAAGCAAATTATACTTAGATCTGGTTGAGTATATATTTGAATGCAGAATTTCCCCTTTAGGGTTTTGATCAGACTTCCATTACCTTTCTTTTCTTTTCTGTGTATGTGGATGAATTATAAGGTTCATTGTGTATATAATTCATTTGATGACTGAGAGTTGCTATTCTTTTGTTGCATTAGTGGATTCAGATCCCACATATAGTTTATTGTTGTAATTGGACATTTGTATATGCTTTTAGTATATCGAGTATGTTGATATAGTAATGTTCTATATTTCATATTTGTTTTAATTCATCTGATCTGTTTAGAGAGGAATTTGATTGTTGGAATGTGTTCATCATAGTCTTAGGCTAAGTGAGGCTTAACAGTTCATAGATTGATCCAACCTGCAAATTATTTCATCCAACCAAATAGTTTTATGTTACCAAGCTCATTCCCTTTACAGTCAGGGAAAGACTCTTAGAGTGATAACACTACTCACATACAAAATTTTCAATTTTAATGTACATAATTTCTTAGTAGAATCTGGTGCTTCCTCCAATATCATGCCATACTCAGTCTTCCAAAGAATCAATGTTGTCTCACAAATGAGTACTACCAAAATCATACAATTGGATAGGTTAGATGTTAAACTAAGAGGTGAAATTAAAGATGTTATGATTAGGCTACCATATGATCCTATAGTTCATCAAGTCATTGACATTGTTGTTGTTGACATTCCAGAAAGTTATGGTTTATTCTTGAGTAGGGACTGGTATGCAAAACTTCAAGGTTATATATAAATATTGGCCCCACTTGTGACTCCCATGCAAAGGTAAGCCAAACTAGATCCGGGTGAAAAACGAGGTTCATATGAAGCATAAGGTAGAAAAACTCAAAGGTAAGAATGCGCCCATCATCTTTTTCCATACTGTTTTGGGTAATTATTTTTTAGAGACTAGCCATGGTTGCTATGAAGCACAACCATCTCTAATTCAAACAGACACACAGTCCAAAATCCTTCCATGCACTCAGACTGACGATAATTCTTGTACTATATTAAAAGAGCTTTGTTATTGTGTAACTAACCCAACTATACATATTAACATATGGATGATGTTCTTTTATGGCACCATATATTAGGAAGGAGCCAAGGCAAGATGCATCCTTATCGATCTAGAAAAATGTAAGACTCCCATATCCTATCGGTTGGAATTCAAATGCACCAATAACACCACTGAACATGAATCCTTGGTCGAAGGTCTAAAAAATTCCATTGACCATAAGGTAAAATTCCTTCAAGTGTGTGATTCAGAGATAATTGTCTGATAGGTAAGAAACACTATTCACTACCTATCTCCCCACTTAAAAGGTTACCAACAAGAGGTATGGAACTTGCTCCATTCTTTTGAAGCATTTGGTATTACTTATATACCTTGTTTTCAAAATGTTACTACAGATACATTGGAAAATGCAACATCTAGATTCACACCCCTTAATAACGACTTTTTTGTTGAAATCATTTTCAGACCTTCTATACCTGACAATGTCACAAACTAGAGGGTATTGAATAATGATACTCAAATCATAAATTTCCTAACCAGCTCCAACGTGTTTTAGGACTCATTGATAGATGATGTAGTGCATGAACACTGCATGAACAAGATCATTGGGACTATCGAGACGAAGAAGGTAAGGTAAAATCTAATTGCATCCCAAAGAATTTGTTATCACTTGAAAAGTTGTTCGACCTACACACTTTTCAAGTCCTATGAATCCGAAGATGAACAACTCTACTATGATGCACTTTCTAGTGAATCTAGGGACCTCTGAACAACCCATATACATCAATCTGGTTACTTCTTGTTCAGACGCATAAGAACATATATTTACATATTTGTTCAATATATATCGTGATGTATTTTCCTGTACTTATGAATATTTGAAGACATATGACATCTGTATTATTCAACACATGATTCCTATCAAAGAAGGTGTCAAACCATTTCAAAAAAAGTTAAGGAAAATACATTTGACTTTTGAACCACTCATTCAGAAGGAATTGAAGAAATCAGTAGATGCCCAGATCATATTTAAAATTCATCATTCCACCTGGATGTCTAATCTGGTACATGTCAGGAAAAAATCAAGGGAGATTAGAATTTGCATTGATTTTCGAAATTTGAATCAAAATTCCAACAAGGACAATTATCCAGTTCCCCCCATGGAGAAAATCCTACAACTCATCTCTGGTTCTCAAATGTTCTCTCTTTTAGACGGGTTTTCTAGTTACAATAAGGTTCTTGTAGCAAAACCAAACTAGTTACAAACCACTTTCATAATGAAGTGGGGAACATATGCATATCGGAGAATGCCCTTCGGTCTAATCAACATTGGTGATACATTTAAAAGGGAAATGAAAATAGATTTCAAAGGTCTAATAATTCATAGTGTGGTGATATATATGGATGACATCACATTTTATTCAAAACAAAGAGTTGATCACCCCAAACATCTAAAACATATTTTTGAAAGATGTACAAAATATAGAATTTCTTTAAACCCCAAGAAAAACATCTTTTCTATTTGAAAAGGTAAGTCGTTGGGGCATATTATTTACAGGATGGGGTTTCCATGGACCTAGAATGAACTAAATCTATTATGCAAATCCCACCTCCACACAACAAAATGTCTATGCAATCCTTTTTCGGCAAAATCAATTTTGTGAGAAGATTTGTTTCAGATTTTGATGAAATTGTTTAACCCCTTCAACATATGATAAATAAATGTGTTCAATTCAAGTGGATAATTGTTGAAAAGGAGGCCTTTGAGAATATCAAGGTTTTCATAGCTGATGTACTTTCTTTACAAAGCCCAAACTTTACTAAGGACTTCTTGCTGCATAGTTTTTCTTCTGATCATTCTCTTGTAGCAATGCTCACCCAAAAAATACCAACAACAGAATGAGCACCCCATAGCATTTATGAGGATTAGACTCCAAGGCGTTGAACTAAATTATGCACTAGTAGACAAGCAATTTTGTGTTGCCCAAAAAGCTATCAAATAGGTCATCCCTTATGTTCTAAAGAACCATACCAAGATGATCGTCCCTCACCCGGAGGTTATATCTCTCTTTGTATAGAGGGAAATGGGTGAGAGACAAGGCAATTGGATGACTTCTTTATAGGAGTATGACCTATAATTCAAGCCAACAACCATCATTAAAGGTCAATTCCTATGTAATTTAGCAACCATAGTCATGGATTCTTAAGATCAAGAAGAAGATGGATGGAAAGAGGAACCGAACCTCTACACACAACAAGTTCCTTATGTCCCATCAATTGAGAATTTGTGGTACAATGATCTCAAATATTATCTTCAGCATGGCACCACTCCTTATCATCTTAATGATAAACAAAAAAGAGTGCTAAGGATGAAGTATGTGTTAATATTATGGTAGTTGCGGGAGGTATTTACCCCCACATGTGAACCTGACGAGAATAGAAGACTCCGAGAAGAAAGAGAAACCCTAATGAGTTGGCTAATAACCCTAGAAGCCTTGTCGGCTCAAGAAGATAATTTATATTAGGCTATCAGCCTCCAAGAGAAGAAGTCGGCCAGAATTAATAATAATATATTGAACAGACACATACCCAGAAGGAGAAGTCGACCCCAACACACTGGCAGGATTACTATAAATACAGGGTGCTAGTTCTCATTTGTCACATCTCAGAATTGCAGTTTCCTAGTTGGTGCACACTGCAGTTGCAGTCTGGTGCGCAGGTTTGGAGGAGGGTTGCAGGTGCAGCTGCAGCAGCAGCTAGTTCTCAGTTTTGGCTTGGATATCTCTTGTCTAGGGTTTGGAACATCTGATCAACTTTTTGTGATGCACTATCCTTGAGGATTGATGTGCTACTCTTTGTTTGTCTATCTAGACTAGGGTTTGCTTCCAGAGTAATTCTCAGTCAAGGTTAAGGTGCTCGGAGGGAGGCTTCAGCCTGTGGTTGGGTGATGAGGGTATCGTCAATGGTAAAACAAGCACACCATCTTATATATTCTAACAGGCTATGGGCCCACACCCCTTCAGTTAGCCTAAAACGCTGGAAGGAAACATAGCCGCTAGATATTGAGCTCATTCGGGAACTGCCGCTAGGGTTACTAGCAGGAGCAACTTCCAAAATCACTACAGCTACGGTTACTAGCAGAAGCAGTTGCAGAAACCCTAAACCTCTTGTTGAGGCACCTTAAGTGACGATATTGACCTAATCTTCGGATATATCAGTGCGCCCTAGCCCAACGCATCTCCTGGTACATTCAGAAGGCCAAGACGTGAAGTTTGGATTTTCGATCAAATCTAGGGTTTAACCAAGTCAAGCAAGCCATGACGAACTCTATGAAGTCTGAGAACAAGTTAGATGGAGCCTCTAACTTCAAAGCATGGAAGACAAGGAATGACCTCATCCTTGCTAAGAATAAAGTGCTAGATATTGTGAAAGGAAAGACTGTGAAGCCAGAGTTTAAAGAAGGAGAAGAGAAGGAACTGCAGAACGTTGCAGCTATGGAGAAGTTCAAAGATGTTGACATCAATGCCATGAGTATCATAGTGGATTCCATAAAAGACCACTTGATACCCTACATCTCCCATATTGACTCATCGAAGAATATGTACGATGCTCTAACAAATCTCTTCTCAGTTAGAAACATTGGACAAGTTATGAGTCTGAAGAATGAGCTCTGTGACATGAAGATGAATGATGACGACAACATAACATCATACTTTGTAAGGATCTCCCAGCTAAGAGATCAACTACAAGCTATTGAAGAGATCACTTTAGAAAAGGAATTGGTGAACATAGTACTCAATGGTCTTCCCAAGACATGGGATTCATTTGTCGCAAGCATGAACACAAGGAAGGAGTACCTGACATTTGAAGAACTTTGGACTTGATGTGCTCAAGAAGAATCAAGGATCAATGCAAAAGAGAAACCTCAAAAGAAGTACAATGATCAAGCCTTCACAGCAAGATTCAAGAACTTCAGGGACAAAATAAAGTTCGATTCAAGAAGGAAGCCAAAGCAAAGAAAAGATATTTCAGAAATACAGTGCTTCAACTGTCAAAAGTATGGTCACTACCAAAACCAGTGTCCAGAGCTAAAGAAAAGGAAAGAGAAACATGAAGCTTCAGTTTCCGAAGAAAAGGAACCAACAAAGAAGACTAATCAGGATGGAAGAGACTTCTTCTACTAAAAGGTAACAACACTCTTCTTATTTTCTTGTACATATCTTGCTTGCATCGTCCTTGTACATATATTGTATATCTATCTCTTGGAAGATAATGTGTTACAAGAAGAACTATACCTATGGAAGAACAATAAGATAAGAATGAATATCATTAGATATTACACATGAAAGAATGAAATATATCATGTAAAATATATTACAAGATAAGCCGAAATCAAAATCAATCCTGAAGAGACTTAGAAGTCAGACATCAAGAGAAATTGGAGAAAGACCTATGACAACAACTAAGACGGAAGCGTGGACTCTTTTAAGACAAGAGAGCCAATTATATATTGCAGAAGACAATAAGGTTGCAGATGGAAGCGTGGACTCTATTATATATTGTAGAAAACAATAAGGACGGAGACGGAAGCAGTTAGACGAAGGGAGCAGATTATATGCACTCTTACATGAAGCAAGGATTAGGAGGGAACTAATCCTATGATCCATTGAATATGATGAAATGTATATATCCATGGTAGCAGTCATGAAAGACAGTACGTGTTCAGCTCAACCGCAGAAGAAGACCTTTTTGAAAAGAAGCCTTAAAGCATTCCTGGTTGTCCATCCAGATCTGTGATCCTATGATGAAAGGTAGAAGTGGAATCTCTAGGGCATGGAATCTATAAGAAACTCCATGGACCCAAAAGTAAATGAAAAACATGAAGAAGAACATGAAGATTCCAAGAAAGAAAGAAAAGCCAGAACAACCAGTAATTGTATCAAGATTGCCAGCCTGATATGAACTCACTAAAAGAAATCAAGCAAAAGAACTGAAAGTCATGATGAAAAAAAGTGTACGAAAGACTTATGAATGAAAGAATTACAAGATCCAGAACCAGAGATTCTCTCAGATGGAGGGAGAAGACTATGATGATTGATTGTTCCAAGTACACCAGACTTATCTCTATATAAGTCATTATATCATTCACAACATCCATGAGTCGGAATTCTACATCAGATAAATGCAAAGAATGTTCTCCAGAAGAAATTGAGTAAAAAGCACATGCAGAGCAATCTCAAGACTTTGAGACATACCAGAAAGAGACTCCTGTATATAGATAAGAAGAAGATAACTTGGTGGAGAACCTCCAGTGCACAGCAGAAGCATGGTGAAGATTTTTTATAACATCAAGATGACTACTCAGAAGATCAGATCTTGTGATGATAGAAGAAGTACCACATGGATATGTTCCAATTCTCCAACTATGATATACTCTATTGTTCATATCTACATGAAGCCTTCACAGTATTCCAGACTAAATTACAAGCATTACATTATCCATGATGAAGGACAAAAAGAAGAAATTGATTCTCCAATACATATCTTCGCAGATGAGCAGATAAGCATACATTTTGGTAAAACCTCTATTCAAGATGAAAGAACTTGCATAATCAAGCTAGAGCTCATGGAAATAACTCTCTTAGCTGGAAGGGAAGACTCTCCAAACTAGAAAAATGTACGCAAACATTTATTTTTGTGATTGAAATAAATCTCCAGTTAGGAGGGAGCATTGAAAATATCATTTATCTTTGTAATTGAAAAATAGTCCAGATTGGACAAATGCTTTCCTGTTCGGAAAGTGGATTGAAATTTATGACGGATAGTGACTTCCCATTGTAGTTAACATGGGAGGCAGACTGATTGTTGATGTATCATAGACAACGACTTCCCATTATAGGGAGTGGTCTAGGACAGTCATTCTTCTTGGCAGTCACTTTGAGTAGTGGTCAAGTAGAATGGTCCGCCTCGCCAGGCAGTCATTCTTTCGAAGTTCACAGTTGTGAGTAGTTTCGAAGAATCGTCCGTTTTGGAGGTTGATGGAGGAAAAACATTCCTCAAGGGTTATAAATTCTCTCCAGGTTACACTTTAAGTGTCGGAGGAATGGCCCAGGGTGGGGAATGATCTGGACAGTTATTCCTCGAGGGCAGACTCATTCTCTCCAGGTTACACTTTGTTTAGTGTCGGAAGAATGGCCTAGGGTGGGGAGTAGTCTAGGCTCAGCAATTAGGGACAGTTATTCCTCGAGGGCAGACTCATTATCTCTAGGTTACACTTTTTTTAGTGTCGGAAGAATGGCCCAGGGTGGGGAATAGTCCAGGACAGTCATTCCTTAGGGCAGACTCATTCTCTCCAGGTTACACTTTGTTAAGTGTCAGAGGAATGGACCAGGGTAAGGAATGGTCCATACATTTCTCGAGGGTAGACTCATTCTCTCCAGGGTACACTTTGTTTAGTGTTGGAAGAATGGCCCATGGTGGGAAATGGTCCAGGTTCAGAAATCAGAAACAATCCTTCTTCCTTGGTTGAGAAGAATGGGGTAGATAACCCATTATTAATATTCTATATTGAGGACAGACATTCTTTCAGACCTCACAGATGTGAGTGAAAGATTGGCCCAGATGATTATTATTAATGTTCTATACTGAGGGAAAACACTCTTTCAGATCTCACAGATGTGAGTGAAAGATTGGCCCAGATGATACAGTTTTTATCATAACATTGTTTCTATGCAGATGAAGACTATTGTGGTGGTAGACATTCTTTCAGATCTCACAGACGTGAGTGAAAGATTGGCTCATATGATATAGTTTTTATCATAACATTGTTTCTATGCAGGATTCTCTCAGATGTTTGTTATGAAGACTATATGACAGTAGATGAGGACTATTGTGGTGAAAATATTTCACCGTTCGCAACATTACATTGTTGATCAAGTACTTGTGTGTTACTTGATGTGGTAGTTAACCACTAGATTGTAGTTATGTACTACTAAGAATAGACACAGGTGTGTTCTATCCTTGTTCTAATTGCCTTGAAGACTATCAGTAGTTTATTGGAGACAATGATCATTCAGATGAATGATGAACAGAGATTTTCCAGACGGAAAATAGTTCAAAGTTTTTACTCCTCTTGTATCACTCTATGGTGAGAGTGACTTATCCAGCATCATATCTAACTACTCAGATGAAGTATGATTTCGAGAGATGATGAAATTGATGATGATGGTGATGCTCATGATATAGTCATGAAATAGTCTAGATGACTATATTGATGCTACCGGGTAAATGGTATATTTTGTGCTCAAGTCCATTACCTGTAAATACCTCTCTAGCTAGGAGGGAGTGTTAATATT